>WEDG01007841.1:0-204760 GCA_017591395.1 Schistocephalus solidus
TACATCCATCGCCTTGTTTGCTTTTTCACTCTCTTCGCTTTGTCCTAATTCAGTAGACAGCACCTAAAAAAATCATTGTAGAAATACATTTTTTTAATTCAAAAAGTGAAAAAAATGCCCATTGTTTTTCTCAGGTTCAGCAACCATAACTTAATTTATTTTCTTATAAATTCCTCGCAAATCACCGCTAACTCCGTTTTGGTGTATGTCATTTAAGCCTAGACGCACAGAATGCCTGCGGTTAATGATTCTTTAGAGTTTAGGTTATCTGATTCACTTTCCTTGCCAAAGTATTGTTTTCTTAGCGAACTGATGACAAAATACGAAAATACAACCTCCAATAAAGAACAGGCATGTTTTTATACTTTTCTTCATGCTTGCAGGCCATCGAAAGTACACGCCAGCGGTTTGCCTCTCACCAGATATGCGTTTCGGACGCTCTTTCTGCAGTTTTTGACTCCGCCATTAAAACAGCCTTTCCGGCGTTAGGAAAATTTGATGTAATTATAACGCCGAGCACTAGTCCTAAGTTCGGCGATTACCAGTGCAATAATGCCTTCAATCTAGCAAAGGTATCGATAGAACCTTCTAATTTTTAAGAAACTTTCTTTCCTAGGGACGAAAATGTCTCCTAAAGAGGTTTCAGAAAAGATTTGTGAATGTCTTTACAAAGGGCCTTTGATAGAAAAGGTTTGTCAGTATTGTCACTCACGTTTTTTTAGGTTGAAGTGTCAGCTTCTGGTTTCATTAATATCTACATATCAAAAGAAATTGTCGCTGATGAAATTTCAAAATTGGTTCGCCTTGGCTTTACTCTTCCACATCCCTCACGAAAACTCAAAATTATTGTTGATATGTCTAGTCCTAACATCGCCAAAGAAATGCACGTTGGACACTTGAGGTAATTTTTATAAAATCTCACAAGGACGATATTTTAAATTTTCAAATGTAATCAGAGCACTTCAGGTTGTCTTGGGAATAAAAATCCGGCTGATTTTTTTGTTTATTTTTAGAGCTGATATAAATCGCGACTCTTAGTTGCCACCAACTGGTCATCCGCATTTGGTTAAGCCTCGTTTGATCACTGGAGAAACTGCACAGGTAGCGGGACTTTCAGAGATGAGCAGCTTCAGGGGAAATTTCTAGCGATATAAGTGACGGATTGGCTTTTTAAATTTTTATCTGATCCCGTTGTAGAATTTATTTTTGCGTAACCAGAGGTCGTCCTCGCAGACTTTGGAGCCGTTTTTTTCGTCGTGGGCTGCATCATGGCACTATAAATACTAACAACCGCTAGTTTTTTCCTCTGAATCAAACGTGTCACCTTAGCTGCCATCCATTATTTCGTGCGAATATAACATGGCAGTGATCCCGCTTACGTCATGATGTATTAAAACATTATAATTAATCTTGCAGACGACGTTAATACGAGATATAATGTTTGTTTCTGTTACTAGGTCCACTATTATCGGAGAAAGTATCTCGCGATTGCTGGCTTTCCTAGGCCACGACATTCTCAAACTAAATCACCTCGGCGATTGGGGTACTCAGTTTGGCATGCTGATCGCACACTTGCATGACACCTTTAATGATCTGGGCGATCAGCCGCTTCCATATCCGACTTTGCAGACTTTCTATAAAGCCTCCAAAAAGCGTTTCGATGAAGATGATGCATTTAGGAAACGCGCTTATGAAGCTGTTGTCAAGTTGCGTACACACGATCCACTCTACATTCGGGATTGGAACAAGATTTGCGACATATCCAAACGAGGTATGTGCTAGTGAATTTTCGTCCCGTCTGTCGACCCGGACCACCTGCTCCCAGTTTCCTATTTCGTTTCTGTTATTTTTTTCGGTCAGAGTTCAACGAAATCTACCGTAGAATGGATATTAAGGACCTTGTCCCGCGTGGCGAGTCCTTTTATCAGTCCAGGATGCAGGACCTGATTGCCGATTTGCAATCCAAAAATCTTCTGGAAAATGACGACAGCCGGCAAATTTTACGCACACCCGCCTCACAGATTCCGCTTATTATGGTAAAGTCGGACGGCGGCTTCACATACGACACTTCCGATCTGACTGCGATCCGTCAGCGGATCCAAGAGGAGGGTGCGGAGCGCATTATTTACGTCGTCGACTCTGGACAAGTAATTTTTGTTAGAGAAATCCCTTTACGCTCCTCATCTATAGGGTGTGCACTTTGACACTGTTTCTCCGCTGCCGAAAGATGCGGGTACCTCGTCCCCGGTCGTGTGACAGCTGAACATGTTGGTTTTGGCCTTGTTCTCGGCGAGGATAAGTATGTCTTATCTTAATTTTTTTAAAATCTTTGTTCCATAGGCGTGAAAAAATATTTATATCGTTTCTTTTCTTAAACCTGACCATTTTATTTCTTTCCGGGGTTTTAAGAGCCAGTTAATTATAAGGAGAACATAATCGCCGAAAATTCTTATTTTTCGGTGATCTAAGCTGTTAGACCTAAAGTCAAATCAAAGTCAGTTGTACACCCGCGTAAGCGTCCATGATTTTTTTTTTTCGTAGGCTTTCTAATTTCACTAACTTCTAGCAGCACACGTAATAGTCTTTCTGAAGGGCAGTGATCTCGACGTTTATAGTCGGTACTTGGGAGGATGCATAAACATCACTCAATGCATGCTACAGCGTTTGAGGGGTACACACGTTGCCATTTTATTTATCGATTATGAGAATGTGGTGCCTCATCAGGTGGCCAGCATAATTTATTCACTTGAATAGTAGTACTAAAATACTGGTGTTAGAACTGTTGGACCATTGTACCTTTGGTTACTCTTGAATTCGAAACTGCCAACCACAACTTTTATCTAGGCGAAAGTAATCAAAAATTTTATTTTTAAGCTGGAAAAAAATTGAGCATGTCGACGGCGGTGGGAATAAAAAAATAATGTACAACTGCACTAGATGGCGTGCCGAATGAGACGCTTTTTCAGATATGGCGATTGTTGCATCTCAAGATACTGGGGAGTGTCTGGCGAAGGTCCTGCCGAAAGCATAAACGGTGTCCTAGTTGAGGTTAATTTTTTTATTCTCTGGGACGTGACTCAAAAATGATAATTTTTATAATTCCCTAGTAGTCACGCGAATTCCATCCTGCTGTCATTCCTTAGTGTATGGTGTGCACTACAAAACTAAAAGTTTGCGGTTCGGAAGGACTAAAAAAATTATTGATAGGGGGCCTTATATCCAGCGCGTTGTATTCTTATGCAAGATCGCACGCCTGTCTAACTTTTCGGGCTTTTGCGTTGTTTTTTTCCAGTTATTTGTTTGTCGTGCTATCTTTTAGGAAGAAGTTTAAAACCCGATCGGGATCTACTGTGAAGCTCGTCGATCTCCTGAACGAGGGTGTAGAACGTTCGCTGGCAAAACTGAAGGAGAAAGGGCGTGACAAGGTAGAGAACACGTATCTCATCTAAGCTACTATTTGTATGTTACCCAAAAAATTGGATGCAGTTGCTTGCATGTTGACGAAAAAATTAAACAAATTAATAAAAGCATAATCTAATCGGCTTGCAATACAGATCGAACACGGTTGGTGAAATGCGTGTTGGTTTAGGCTGGACAGTTACAATTCACTTCAGACTAGAATTGTAAAGTATATGGTCGGCTTTCATGCTGTATTTTGGCCGGCGTGACATGACTGTCTCCTTAATTGCACGTGTAGAGAGTACCTGATAGGAGCTCACGTCATCTATCCTACTTCTTTTGGCACTTCCAGGAGCTGACTCCGGAAGAACAACAAGTGGCTGCAGAAGCTGTGGCCTATGGCTGCATAAAGTACGCCGATCTGGCTCACAATAGGAACAACGATTACATTTTCTCCTTCGAGAAGGTGAGTCTGTGATGTTCTATTGGTTTTGCGAATTTGCCTTTTGCCACCTCTAACGCGTACAGCAGATTTCCTATCTCATGAAACGGCAACCTAAATCCTTATGGTCGACCTTTGAACGAACTTCATTCTAACAGCTGGCGAAAACCACACCCTGTAAAAACTGGCTACTTAAGTAGTATGCATTTCTTGTGGATTTTCGATGCCCTTATTCATTCAAATACATTATATAGAAAACATACACAAATATATTCTTTCTTGTACTCTTTTGGCAGCCAATTGCTCTTTCTTCAAATTTTATACTTGAAGAAAGGGAATCTTTCGGTTTAAAAGAATTCAAAATTACCGAATAATTTTGAACCCTACCGTCCGTTACACTTGAATTCATGGTTTCCAACCTACATGTTGCATACATTCTGTGTGATAAAAAATCACAAATTTCTCTACGGTATGAATAAGACGTCACACAGTTCTCATAAAAGGTTGCAATGGATTTGGATAATGTTATACACTTTGTAGGAAATGAACGTTTCACGGTCTTAAAAAATTTCATAATCATAATCACGCCTACTTCAAACATAAAATTTGAATAAGGCGTAATTTTCTACAAGGAAGAATAATTTTGTGCATAATTTTAATTTATTAGGGCACCTGAAATTGATGGGAAAAATGCATATAACTTGTTTAGCCATTTTGTACAGGGTATGGTTTTTACCGGCGGTCAGCAAGAAGCTCGTTCAAAAGCCGACCTCCTGAATTATACTACACGATAATCAAATAACAACCCTACCTTAACACTTTTTTCGAAATGAAAACATATTTCAGAATTTTGGTTGACATTTCATGTGGTAGGGAATCTACTATAAGTTCCCACCGACGATTGCATCTGATTTGTGACCCAACGCAGATCAAATGCGGCGTGTCTCGTCCGTTTTGAACTGTGTTGACGCTCTAAAGGTCATAAGTTGAAGGCTGCGAGCAGTCACCGCAGCAGACTGCCACGGTTCGAATACCGGAGGTCCAATAACCACTTCCATATCTTCACGAACCGTGTCGAGTCTTGAGGTCTTGAGTTGACCTCCTCCAGGTGGGCAACTGCGCCGGATCGAGGCTACTATATTTGCGATCGGGAGGCGGACAACGGAGAGCGTGCCTAAACCACCGCAGTCGTCTTTCTTGGATGACTTGGGAGATCTTTATGGTGTGGTTGCTGCGAATGCGGCCTCATTTGAGACGAAATCGGTGTACATTCCTCGGAGGATGGTCTTCAACCAGTGGTGGTCAAATACCTCCAGCTCTCACTCATCGTATTTACAACCGTAGATGACGACCGAACAAATGGGTGCACGGTGCACACGGATCTTTTTGGTGATGCAGATATCGTGTCGGATCCATAGGCACGTTCTGAGAATTGAGAAATCCCGGCGAGTGGCATCGACTCGGTTGACAATGTCGTCCCTACTCTGTCCCTTCGACAGCTGCCTCGCTCCGAGCTATTTGAAACTGCCTACAGTCATTAATCCCCAGGGATACCTTCTCCTGGTCGGGGATGCAACTCGAAGACAATTTGGTCTGCCCAGCGATTATGGGTAAGTCGACCGCAGTAGCGATCCCAAGGAAAAAGACTCACATTGTGTACCCTATTAAGAGCGACGAATTTAGGCAGGGAATTTACCTGGAATAGTAAAGTCCGCAATTATTAGGATACTAATTATCTCCATCCTGCCCCCTGATCATGTTTAGTCGAAATCGGTTATTTTCCTGAGTTCCATGCAGGCTGCTTTAGTGCCTTGAGAAGGTGGCGGCGTATTTGAACGAGTTATTATAGGGCAGAAATTAAGGTGCATTGCAGGCGTGCGTGATGGTGCTCTGCCAAATTCAGACCAAGTGCCGCATGTTACGCAGTGCGCACGCGTTATGTGCGGTGTAGAGTCTACGTGATAGAAAACCCCCTTCACATGGCAACCACTCTTGTCGCCGTTGGCATCTTTTGGCATGTTCAGTGCCGGCTACACTGTCGAGAACTCTTTATTACTTAATTGATTACTTTTAGTCTGGCATGCACCATGCAGTTGCGGGCTGCACAGCTGCTCACTTAGCCCACAGTGGCGTCTAGAGCACACTTCGAGACTGCCAGCTAGGGCTATAGTTTGAGTTCCAAGGCGAAACGAGACGAGCGTGTCTCGTAACCTGATCTGTGCCTACCCATAATGTGGTGCTCTATGTTTCTCAACCGACTTGGCAACAACTCAGTGATAAGGTTTTGGACTACTCAACTCTCAATAGCCAAATAATGCGAATTCAAGGCTCAATTGCGACGAACTTGGGTTTAGGTATGACTAGCTGTCGACGGCTGATATACCAGAAATGGCTATCCCAATCTCCCAGTCCTGTGGGTACTCTCCTGCTTATGATACTAGTCGGTGTACGATTGCCTGTGCGCTTTAGTTCGAGTCCCAAAGCCAAACCGGACGAGTATATCCCATAACCCGATTAATGAACGCACTTCCAACATATATATATATCTCGGGTGATCCACACCCAGGATTGGGTATACCTGACTGATGACGGCTTATAAGCCAGAAATGGCCATTCCGGTCTCCCTTGTCTTTGTCGGTTCTACCTTATCATCATATTCTCCAAGTTGCTATGTGACTGCCTACGAGGGCTCTAAAGTGAGCTCCAGGGCACAACGAAACATACCTGTTCCTTAGCCAGATTGGTGAACACCTCACTGCATAATTCATATTCCCGATCGCAAACCGACAAAACAACGGGCCCGTGGCTCAATGGTACAGTGTTACACTCAATGATCAAAGATTGCGGGTTCGAATCTCGGGCGATCCACACACCTGCTCAACCGCTCATCCAGCAGGTGCGAATACACACGGAGGTGCGATCGCAACCAAGATTAACAGCCTGGGACGGCAGCTTCGGTCGATGGGGCTACTGACGACTACTGTCAACGTGCGAACGCCGGCCCCGACCAGATTGAGAACAAGCCATCACCCGCCCTCCCCCCGTCCACCACGGACCCGGTGTACAGGCAAAGGATGATCGCCAAGTGTGAAACACCGCTCTCTTCATCAAGCAGCAGAATGACTGAGGATCTTCACCCCCAACCCGGTCCCTCCTCCACGCAAATTCAAAAACCTTAGTAATCCCGTACTACCCGTAATGTTACCACATATAAATACTGTGAGGCGCGGTACAATACTTACTTCCGACGATGAAATCTTGTTTGATTTTGAAACGTCAGAACAATATAAACATGGTTCCCGTGATCGCCTCTTCCGGTCAAGCGCCCAACTCAAAGAACTGGCGAACACTTCCGTACATCAAGAACGTGTCCGAACTCGTTGAAAGACACCTGCGGAAACATCAAATCCAAGTGGCGCACAAACCAACGACTACACTTCGAAACCAGCTTGTACACCCTAAGGATAGGGTTGGCTATTTAGATAAAAAAGAAGTCGTTTACAAGATACCATGTAACAGCTGCAATGCGGTGTACTGTGGTCAGACAGGAAAATCAGCCTCCACGCGCATACACGAAAATCAATTGGCAGTAAGGAGGCGAGACCACTTGTCTCAAGTTGCCATGCACACGCTAGAAACAGGACACAAATTTGCCTGGGACAAAACCCGCATTGTTGCCTCCTGTCCATCTAAGAAAGGCCGAGAATTTTTAGAGGCCGTTTTTCTCAGATGACTCATGCATCAACCGACGCATCGAATTGGACCATGTGTACGACTACCTGAAAGAAAGCGGGAAGAAACGACAGCCAATCCAAATGTAAATGCCCCCACAATGACAACAATTGGCAGGAATGACAAAAGCAATATCGATTTTTTTCCGGCACGTGTTAAATTTGAACTGTTTTTTTGCACACTTACCACAAGTCTGACGACGATCTGGGGTGCCAGCGTCGAAAATTTACATAATAAAGTTACCTATTGTTTCCCCAAAGAACGTCTTTGCTTCTAAATATATATATATATATATATATATATATATATATATATATATATATATATGTCGGAAGTACGGTATAACGTCTTTGCCATATAAGATTCATACTACTTGTAGTACTACTTGTTTGTAGAATGGGCATTACGTGGTTATTCCACAGTGGTTGATTGTCTTCGACCCAAATGTTCATTGAAATTTCGGGTCTGACCCTAAAAAGTCATGTCCGAAGCATCTGACTCCATGTCCTGCACTTAATAATTTCAGAAATTATTTACCCGATTATTCTCTGGAGTCCATATACCAGAAACCGCATAGAGAACGCTGGGGGACCCACTGAGGAGCCGAACCCCTCGTTGCTGTGTCACACAGCAGCAGAAACATCGGCGAAACACGTGTCTGGGCTTTTAGCTAGTATCTATGTCGGAAGTACGGTATAACGTCTTTGCCATATATATATATATATATATATATATATATATATATATATATATTCAAACAGGAATAGGCGCACACCGATCTAGTGGCTTCCCGAAGCAAACAAGCTCCGTATGGGTGGCAAAGGTCACGAACAGGCAACCAATTACCAGGCCGAAGTCGGCCAAGTTATAATTGCAGAGAGGAGACACGACAGAGAATAAGGGTAGATTAATACAGTCTGTTTCGGGCTTATTCTGCCTTCATTCAGCCAATCATAACCCTGACTACCAGCTGGGACTGGAAACACAAACATGCACTCGAGTACGGCGCAGACAGTCCACACACTGGGTCTAGCAGATGGGTCATAAGCACTTCATCGAACCGAAGTTCATCAGTGCCTCACCACCTGTCATATATATATATATATATATATATATATATATATATATATATATATATATATATATATATATATATATTGGAAGGCAGGTAATGCTCATTCCAATCTCCCTTGTTATTGTTGAGGATGATATTCTGCCTGTATATTTGTATATGAAAAATAAGAGGTTCTTCGGAAAAAAGTTGAATGCTTCTCTTGCATTAGCAAGTAGGTGATATCAATCAGTCATCAGACGAAATAAATCATCCCCGATGCCAGTAGATGTAAGTGTGACCCAAGTCTGTGTTTGTCCCCACCTCCATCGCACCCATCATCCACGTAATCTATGATGGTTGTGCATGTTAAGAAGGCATGCCTTATCTCCTCCTTATCCTGTATTACAGCAAACTTCTATCCTCACCTAGATGCTTGACGACAGGGGAAACACCGCGGCCTACCTGCTCTATGCCTACACACGGATCAGGTATTTTGAACCAGTTGCCAGCTGCCTTCTCCTTGCCTGCCGTCCCTCAAAACGACTTTCCTCTATGCTTTGCCCCGCCCCCTTCTTCAGTGTGCTTTTACTCGAAGTACAATTGGTGTCTAGATATTCCTCATCCTAGACTAAATCAAGTTCAACCTGTCTGCTAGAAGACTGCGCAGTCCCACTTCACCGTAGCCATTGTCAATGCAGATTGCTTTTGTCAGGGAGTAAACTGCACCTCGGGGCCTGCCGCATGTAGGGGTTAGTGCACTCCCTCCCCCCACTTGGCATTAAACTCTCGTCCATGTTTGCAGATAACCATGCCCCAGCACCAGTTTCGACTGGCTGTCTAGAAAAATGAACCCAGTCGACGAGTTTTCCCTCGTCCTGCGTATCCACGTTTTTGTGAAGTCCAATTCGGACAGTGGGGAGGAGCCCGCCGTGTTTGTGGCAGGCGTAGACAATGGCTTTTATGTCGAAAATTTTGCGGAGCTGTTACACTCCTCCCCGGAAGACAGTAGGGGTCAGCAATGCTTATTATGTACGAAGGTTTTAGGAGTCCGGATTTCGCACAGCTCCATCACCAACCAAGTTTGAGGACTTCCGATTTCAGATAATTAGGCAGAGTCCAGCTCTACGATTTGAAATTTCACGGTCTTGAAAAAAATCACATGTTTAGATACTCTTAAAACCAAAAGATACCCTTTCTTCGAGTAGTAACTCCGAAGAAAATGCATTTCTCTGCCAAATAGGCACAAGAAAAATACTTTTGTGCACGTTTTTTATAACATATCCTTGACTTTAATAGAGCATCGATAATCACTGCAAATATTGCATACTACGGAAGTAGCGTGTTCAAAAGCTAACATCCTGGCGTGGTGGAAATGTTTATTGAGTTATACTTCACCACAACCATCGTTGAAACTTATCAGAATTTCGGTTAAATTCTATAAGATAGAGCCAACCGACTGACGTCTCATACTCCCTCTGGGCTCTCGGCAGTTCAAATTAGTCTTGGTTCGTTTGTGATCATGCCTGATCTAGCTAGCCTCCATGAGGTTTATTGGGGGGGGGGGGGGGGGGGGATTCTGAATACAGGCGGATCCCCAAAAGCCGAGGTTTTGTCCTCTAGCGCTTTGGCTCAAGAGCCTTACCACAAGGCCGTAGTGGCAAGCATACTTATTTAAAGGCGGTTCAACGGTCGCCTTGTCATAGTGCCGTCGTAGGGATTTGCGGCCTTTTATAGGGCATTCGGCGTGCTGGAACTCAGCCCTCCGCGCCCTGGTAGCACTTTGGCTACTAGTCCGCAACTGCTTATTCGCCAGACCTGAGAGTGCTTATTTCGCAGCTAACCCTCGCTGAAGGTAGTTTCACTACACATCACCTATAGACGCGTCAGGTAACCAGCAGCCAGGCTACCGGGTAATCCCTTATTACCGTCTTCATGATTAATCTGAGTGGGCTCGGTGGTGCGCGTTTTTATTGTGAAACATCGTGTACTTTGCTATTCGAATAGGCGATTCCACATATTTCCACTCCTTAGAAAACGTCATCCATCCACTGATTTCCATTCGTCTGCACCCCTACTTTATACCGTCGTCTGACAATTCTCCTGTCCCCGGCCAACCTTGATTCTTGTCTCAGATATTTCGGTATTCCTTCGTGTGATTTCTCAGATTGTCTCAATTAGAGCTCAGACGATGACAGATCGCACCAGCTCAACCGCAGCTGGACCTCCAGACACGTCCAGCATTATGGTATGTGTTATGCTCTTATCTCAAGCCCTGATGATTGCCGTCCAACAACTCGATCGAATCCCCAAAGAGAACTCAGCAGCAAGGGTGGAAGAGTAGAAGTCTATTGACGCATTATTACAGCGTAGTTAAGGCAAAAACAACGTACAAGCATTTTCAAGGTCGAAATGCAAGTTTACCAATCCGGCAGTGTCCTTGAGGGGTTAGCATCTCGATCGGCCTTCCGACTTATCTGATTGGTTGGGTAGAGCACTAATCCCCGTCGGCAGCTTGCGCGATATCACCATGCGCACGGCCTCTGGGTGGATCGATAGTGCAGCGTGGGAAAGAGTCGTCAGGGCGGTGTGTGATCGAATCGGTTAGGGCGGCTCCTCCTAACAGTATAGATCAACTTTAATCATTCATTTTTGCTTTATGCACTGGTGTTTTTAGGTCAATCGTCCGGAAGACCGGCTGGTCCTCTGAGAAGCTGGAGGAGGTGCGCAGGTCGGCACATGTGGTCCCTGCATCAGCCAGTGGAGTTGAAGTTGGGCAAAAATGCTTTGCCGTCTGCCCGAGATTCTCTACCGCCTACAGACGGAACTTCTCTTCCACAAGCTCTGTGAGTACGTCTACGCGGTGAGCTGCGCCTTCACAGAGTTCTATGACTCCTGCTATTGCATCGAACAGGATCCCCAAAACAGGTAAGTGATCCCCCTCCCCGCTTCACAACGCCGTGTTGAGTACAGGTGCATATTTATCGACTGACTTGCGACATTAGCTCAGGGTAGTCTGCACATCCATTTAATTTTGATAACTTTGTGTATGAAGCCTTTCCCTATCACGGAAGAAGAATAGGCCGTGCTGTGCCACGTGCAAGCAACGTTTTTATGCGCAGTCAGACACTACACACAAGCACATCGGCAGCCCTATAGATTTCTTGCTTTTTAGGGTAGAGCTCTATTCTGTGCAATCTGCTACTGCATCCTCCAGGGGCGTGGGGGTAGTTGGTCGTCGTACTTTTTGAGGAGCGAGTTACGGGCTGAACACCATGTTCTGGTTGAATCCATGGCCGCCTGGGGATTCAAGCGGAGAGGGCGTCAGTCCATGCATACGAAACGACATAGAATAACGGGCGCAGGTCCTTATCATGGTTCGTATGATTGTTCACACCGACCAGTTCGGGTGGGTGTGGGATACTTGAATGCCAAGGGGCCGGTGCGATGCATCCTTCGGGAGGTCAATTCTCTGCCTTAGGGACCATACTCCCTTCGAGCAGTAAAAAGAAATGCCAATATCGAAGGACTTGTTTGGCACGGTAGATCCTCCGGTTACTATCCCATTTAATACACAGCTGGGTCGCAAGATTCCACAATTCCGATCTTGTCCACTGGTAGTGCCCTTTCGAGTAGGGTTGACAACCTTACTTCGACC
The DNA here is from genome assembly GCA_017591395.1 of Schistocephalus solidus. Lineage (NCBI taxonomy): Eukaryota > Metazoa > Platyhelminthes > Cestoda > Diphyllobothriidea > Diphyllobothriidae > Schistocephalus > Schistocephalus solidus. The sequence goes on from WEDG01007841.1 coordinate 12,283, forward strand.
CTAAGCGATAGCGACACCCTGCTCAGACATCGATAAGCAGTACGGAAAAATTGGACGGGCATGACTGCAGTCTGCCACACTCTAAATCAGAAGAACACCCCTCCCTCCCCTCTGGGGAGGAGGGCAGAAACTCGTTGGTTTCCGGCCGCCCATTTGTGTCTTTGGGTTGGATCCCCGGGTCCTACTTTGGCCCTTCTACTACAGCTATGCAATCGGACCCAGATCGTAGGAGGAGTTTGTGAGGTCGCAGGCTTTGGCACTGACAACTCATTTCAACCGACGCGTCTGTCTGTGGCTCTAGCCATCTAAGTGTTCATTAGGCCTGCAACTTCCTCACGCAGCAAGAGTTCAGGGTGAGATGGGTTGCCTTCGGTCTTCTCCCATAGAACTGTGCCATCGCGTTTTTATGCAGTTGGAATGCTATTCGGGTGTTATTCTGACTCTCAGGACTTTCGAGATCCCCGCGGAAATCACACGGGAAAGACCTCATTTCTGTTCAGGTTGTACCGATCGCCAGTTCACTCACCGATGAGCATTTGAACACCACCATCCTTCTGGGTATTTGTCGTCACTGGAGTTGTCTAATGCAAAAAAGCGAGTCCTCGCAATTTCTGCCTATGTTTGAATCCACGTTTGCCGTTTTTAGTCCGTTTTGAAGACAATGAGCGGACGATTGCTTGTTCACAGCACCCCGGGGTTAGGAATGTGAGGTCAACTGATGTCAGCCAAGATAGATCCTTCTCAATTCCGGCGTCAGGGTGAAGAATCTGACTGTGCTGGGGCCTTCGAGTAAGATAAGTCACAAGGGGCTGTTAGCACTCGCCGGCAGATTTCAGCTACCGCTGTTAACCTGCAGTCCGCAAGGGCGAGTCAGGGAGCGTCCACGAGGTGAGTCCCCAGGGCTGGCGTTGAGACAGTAAGTGGACTTATGCAAGGGACGGCGGACGTTGACAGAAAACCCTCTGTGGCTTTACAGCGACCGGATGTTTGAACGTCATGCATCTCCGCAGAAGTGCGGTACTACATCGTCTACCAGCAACAGTTCAAACAGCACTGCTCTCCTTCCTGAAATCAATCTGAAATGTAATCCGTTAGGGGTGTACCATACGCGGGTAATTTAAACAGAATTTATCCATAAGATATGTTTGTTGGATGGTACGAGGCCATCTTGAGACAGCATAAGCTTGTAGTACCGAGAAGAACTTAAAAAGATATCGAATTGATCTGGTGCAATGTGGAGATTTATTCGACAGTCGAATTGACTGACTTGCTTGCGGTCGTCCGTCGTACAGAGATTGGATTTGTGGCTCCTGTAAATTGCGGTTACGATTCTGTTCAGCAGCTAGCACCGTCCTGAACTTTACCTCAATTGTCTGACGCCTTTTCGTGTTCTTAGCGTCTCTCTGGCACTCTATCTTACAGGAATATGCGACGATTACACCAGCATTCCTTTTAGTTTTCGTCTCTTTATGTTCTGAGTTCGGGAGGCTTATGACTGTCCTCCATTGGTTGCTTCGCCTCGTTTTGGAGTTTTTCGTTTTTGCTAGTTTTCGGTGTTTTCTGGCGACACGAACAATAGGCGCCTAGTTACCAGGTGGTGCATGATAGTGGCATGGAAACCTAGGCTTTGTGTGAACTGGGATCCACTTCCATTCTTTTGCTGTCGTGTGAGATGTTTGTTGTGAACCAAGGATCGTGGTAGATGCGTTGGACCAACACGGAGGCCACATTAGGGCACGGCAGGCGTTATTCGGGTTGCGCTCCGCTAACAAATGCCGAACATGGGAGGTGTGGTGGCACGCCTAGGGGCGGCTAGGACTTAGAAGACCCGGCCGCGCCAGCCACCTGCGTCCTCTCCTGCCTCCGGTCTTCTTGACTCTGTCTTGACACCGGGCTCAGGTGGGGAGGAGGAGAGTGCGGTAGATGCAGCGAAAGTCTACTATCACTTTAAACTAAATCACGCGCAAGTCACTGTCCCTGCTCCACTTTCCCATGGAGCATACGGTGGACATCGTCGGACTACGACGGTTGAACTGTCGTCGTCGTGTGTGTGTGTGTGAGAGAGAGAGTGCGGTAGATGCATCGCAAGTCTAATATCACTTACAACTAACTCCTGCGCATGTCAGGGAATTTGCTTTCCCTCTGCAGATACACGTGGTGGGCATCGTCGAAATGGACGGTCGAACTGTCGAGGTGCCTTGAGGATTACTTCTAAATAGAGTATTTTGTGCTCCTATAAATTTCGGGGAGAATTTAAGTCTGTTCCGCAGCTAGCCGGGTCTCGATTTTTTTCACCCCGATTATCTGAGGAGTTTATGTGTTCTTAGAGTCACTGCGAAGTCCTATCTCCCAGAAATATGTGACAACTAAACCAGCATTCTCCCTTGGCTGCTGTGCCTTATTTTGGATTTGCTCCTACGTTCTTTATGTGTTTTGGCATTGCACTCTGCGGACGAGGCATTTTGCGTCTGTGGTTGTTTTTGGTGTTTCCTGGTTGCGTTAACGACACAGACTTCGAGAATTACTCTTAATTAGAGGAAATGCGCGTTGCCAAAAGGCATTTAACCGTCATCGACTTATTGCCTTGGATAGCAATGAACGACGTAGGTGGGAAAACCTACAGTAAATGTCCTATCTCATCAACTGTCAACCGAAATCCTCAAATGGGTCCTCCAGTATAAACTTTGAAGAAAGTTTCGTTGTATATCTTCTGTAAAATCTATTTGAATTTATGGGAGCATTGAAAAGCAAGGAGAAAAATACATACTACTTAAGTAATCATTTTTACAGTATTATTTACAGGCCATCAGAAGGAAGCTCGTTCAATATCCGGCATCCTGCCGTGACTGGAATATCCTGGGATTAAGCTGCACGATAATCAATATGACCACCCTAATTAAGTAATTGTTTTCGGATCGAAAACAGATTTCCGAACTTCGGTTGACATTTCATGAGATAGGGAATCTATTGTAGGTACCCGACCTAGACGAATTTTCGTCCGCGAAGAGGCAGGCCTAGGGGTATGCCTGTTAGAGGCGGAGCATTTGGGCCTGACGACAAAGGTGATTCCGGCGTTCTGTCACCTTGGCTTTCGACGTCCGCTGCCTAAGAAGGTGCATCTAGTATCCCTTTTCCCAACTAGTCCCTCTTCCAAGAAACGATTCTTATCACCAGTCGCAAAGTCAGTATGTAAAAGATCAGTTTGTAGGCGACCACAGGGGCCCCACCTTTCTGGACAGTTTGCCATTGCCGTGTCTAAAAGCGAAAAACAGTCCAGGCTAGTCGGAAGTGCAAGAAAGATGACGAAAATTGTTAATTTTTACGTCACCCTTTCTAGTTTCTTCTGCAATGTCGTCTACATAGTTCAGTATATTTTAGGGTAATAGGCATGGCCGCTGAGCAAAGCCTAGCTTTAGGAGGTACATATGAGAGTTATTTGCCAGTAAAAGAAGGGTCGGATCAACCACAAAATGTATCGGACTCGTGTTGGAACCCTAATTTGTTCGATTCGAAAACACATTTCAGGATTTCGCTTGACGTTTCATGGGATAGAAAATCTGCTGTATGTACTGGTTTATGTGCCGTCAGCGGTCAGCCGTACCCCTGTCCCTCCAGCGTTTCATTGCGCATTTGAGGCCATCCGAGGTTCAAACCTGAGTATAGGAAATCGGAGTCCCATGCTTTATCACATGGACTACCAAGCTAGCGGGTGCCCTCGGCTAAGATCGGAACCGTTCAGATTTCTACACAAAATTGACATTTACTGACGTGTCCTGATTTCTGGACAGAGCTGTTTCCTCATGTAGGTTCGGGTTTGGTGCTCGCGCAGGTGGCCGCCTAGTGATTATTGATAATGTGTCTAGATTTTTTATTGCTGACCGCCATCTGGCCAGCTCTAAAGGCCCTAGTCCCGCGGACCTCTAAAAAGAACCGGAAGTGTCCGTTTTTTTGTCCTAAAAATCAGGACAGATTGGTAAACACCACTTCCTCGTAACTTACTGCCTGCTTCTTTATTCGCTGTTGCTCGCTGGATGAGATAGTAGAATGGTGCTGTAGGCAGTCGGTCCAGTGCATTCTTACGAAGTTTTTTGCGTGTATTGACGCCTTTGCGGCATTCATTTTTGCAGGTGCAATTCTGAACATTGACGAGTCGAGGATACTTCTGTGCGAGGCCACCGCAGTCATCATGAAGTCCTGCTTCGACATCCTCGGGCTCAGGACGGTGGAGAAAATGTGATGAATCAGCGGGGGAGACAACAAGAACAAACGCATGGCTGTGCTTTCGCTAATTTTTCTTATCTTATGTCAATTATTTTTTAATTAATTTGCCTGCTTCTATCTTTATTCTCCTCCCCTGATTGGTCGGAGTGTTTACGGCAATAGAAGTGGTTGACTGTTTCTTATATCTGAGTGAGTAGTGCGGTTCTCCTTGATTTTGATCCTGCAGGTGTTGTCCATAGAGGATTTGGTGGAGCCGTCCCGGCAACTAGTCTATCTCTCTGAGCTATTTCCTTATGCTGCTGACCATTCAGTTAGCTCCGGTCTTGTTCACGGACCTTGCTCTGAGGAGGGCTCCAGGGGATGTTGTACGAAAGATATTTATCGAAAAAATGCGAATTTTCAAATTCCAGGAAGACTACTTGCCGTTCATTTGTCATTCCGAGCTTTCGAGCTTGTCCAGGAATCCCTCATCAGCGATAATAGCAGCAATAGAACAAGCGACGGTTATAGGTGATATCAACCAATCAACGAATAGTATCGCAGGCCTACATGTGCCATCACAGAGCTTTGTGCGTCCGTGTCAGATCGATACCTAAATTGACTTGCATTAGGTATGCTATCTCATGCACTTTTAACCTACATTCTGAAATGTGATTTAGATTCAAAAAAGCAACTTCAGTAGGATTATAAGATTAATTATCGTGCGGCACAATCCCAGGATAATTTAGTCACGTTAGGACGCTAGCTTTCTAATGAGCTCGTTTCGGTCGCCCGCAGAAAACTCCAGTCTGTAAAAAATGACTTCTTATGCAGCATGCATTTTCCCATTGATTTCAATAGCCCTTGTAAATTCAAACATATTTTATAGAAAGCATACAAAAACATTATTTTACTCGTTCGGGTACAAAGTACGTCTTCTGAAAATGTTATCCTTGAAAATCGTGTACTTTTCGGTGTCGAAAATGTTGTAGTTATGAGATTTTTTAAAACCGTGAAATGTCCATTCACAAAGCATCGTACTTCTACTTTTATTAATGCTGCTTGCAGAGTATAAAACGTCGCCCACGTCTATGATAAGAACTTATAGAATCCCTCGTAACAGCAAAGAGAATGTTTGATTTTCCTTAGATGTAATGTATACAACTTGTAGTTTGAAAACTTCGAGTGTAATTTTAACAATGGGTCGGGTTCAAAATCATTCTGAAGTTGGAAGTTTTTTAAACCGATAAAGAACTTTCTTCAAGTATCAGCTTTGAATAAGACGTAATTTGCAACGGAAGGAGTGCAAGCATATTTTCGTGCATAATTCCAATAAATTGTATTTGCATTTATAGCCGTATCGGAAATCATTGATAAAAATTCATACTACATATATAGTCATTTTAACCGGGTGCCGTTTTTTGTTTAAAAGCCGGTATCCTGACGTTATTGAAATATTTTGAGATTATGCCGCACGATAATTACTGTCAGAACCCCACTTCAGTAATATTTTTAACCTTTCATGAGATAATACATTATACAGTTCTCATCCGAGGCCAAGGTTTGATTCAATTCTCGGCGTGTTTTGCCAACGACGTGGGTGTTTATCTTGGTGGCCTCGAAGTTAACCGCGTGAAACGTTTCGAGGGTGCGTGCAACCACCTGTGGTAATCCATGACTCCTTCACACAGCCAGCTTGCGCTCGTGCATGCGTGATCCGAGCATGTGTTCAGTTTGACCCACGTAGATGCAAAGGGCAATTGAGGCAAGAGAGCTTTCAACTAACTTCAATAGCTTTCATGAAGCAGTTTTAGGAGAAGGAGGCGGGATCGTTGGATCAAGAAATTTATTAGCCTAAAGTTTGGGATTCATACTCGGATCCTGCCGCTTTGCCAGCTGATAAGTTCGGGTGTTTGTCCAAAACTTCCGCCTAAAAATAGATTATTTTTTTCGGTGATAGGATCTCCTCCTTGGAGTCGATAACGTTCGGAAACTGATATTCGGTGTGGTAATAACTATTATAAATTATCGCGCATACTCCAATCACCGTAGTGCATCTCGGCTACAAGAAAATACACCGATGTCCAAGGTTTCATATGTGATCAACATCCAAAAATATGCCTTAATTAGCGAAAAAGCGTCTCCGATTAAACGACAACCTAAAATAAGTATTTCAAGTACGTTATCCCGTTTTTAGCGTGGGTGGAAGACCTCAGTTTGCATACTGCTCAGCATTGCCAAGGCTGCAATGCTAGTGCACCAGGCTGGGTTGTTTCCTATGCTAGAGGAGAGGATAGTTGGCCTGCGTCAAAAACAGTAGGTCGGGCAAAACTGCGACACTGCCATCCGGTAAGGACTGCTTGTACGACCCTCCTACCCCCTCCCTAACGAACACAATCGATAGGCAGGTGTGGGGTACGGGAACGGTGGCAATGAGGGCTGGGGTACTTTAAAAGAGGGTATCGTCACCGAGGTTCTGTCTGATGCATGACCTTGCAGACCATTTGAGATCGGAAGATCCTTCGATGACGCTTAGGCTCGCGTTCGTTTCGCCTGTGTTTCTTTTACTCAACTAGCCCTCACCAGTTACGAGAAAGCACACTGCCAGGTTAATCCGTCGCAGCCTAAATGCTGATGGCTACTGGTCAAGACGAAGCAACCTCTTGGACTAAAGAATCGTTGGTGAGAGGCCAGTACCCCGAAAAAACTTTCACGGCTTGACTGCTGCCTCTGGGGTAGTTTGCAATTTGGAGCTAAATCCAGCCTGTAGAACGGTTAAGAACGAAGCGAAAACTGCCCTTTTATCGCCGAAAAGCATTATAACCGGACGAAATTTGACGTTTATTGATAATTCAAAGGAGAGTCCAGCTTCCAAGCACAGTGCCACCCATTTAACCTATTTCGTATTTATGCCTTTCACCACGAGAGGAATGATGGTCATACCTTCGAATTTCCACTCCTACTAAAATCTCCAAGGTATCAACCTCTCACGGCCGCTGGTTTCTGGTTAAATAGGTAATGTCAGTTGTGCCAAAGAGAGTCGTTAAGGACGTGGATTGGGTGATTTAGCCTACAAATGTCTTTTATTAAAAACCTTGCTGTTGAACAACTACCAGTGTCCCTATCTGGAAGGTTGTATTGGTTTCCTTTATGTCGGCATCAATTGTTTGGGACTTCAGATGGAAGCACATACGTCAGAACCTTAGCCCATCCCTCCCCTATGTACGAGAACCTGCTCAGATATGTATGGCTTTTATAAAGGTCTGTTCATATACATCTCACGAGCGAAGAAATGTGCGTATATAACACGACAGTTCGACCGTCGTAGTCCGACGATGTCCACCGTATGCTCCATGGGAGAAGTGGAGCAGGGACGGTGACTTGCGCGTGATTTAGTTTAAAAGTGATAGTAGACTTGCGCGGCATCTACCGCACTCTCTCCTCCTCCCCACCTGAGCCCGGTGTCTGGACAGAGTCAAGAATACGGGAGGCGGAGAGGACGCAGGTAGCTGGCGCGGCTAGGTCCCCTAAGTCCTCGCCGCCCCTAGGCGTGCCACCACACATCCTTGTTCGGCATTTGTTATGGGAGCGCAACCCGAATAACGCCTGCCGTGCCCTGATGTGGCCCCCGTGTTGGTCCAACGCATCTTCCACGTGGCCCGTTAAGGGGGCACGGGTATATAAACGACTATAAACATTAGCAAGTGAAATAACCCGGCCAAAAATACAGATTAATACGTCTTATAGAAATGGTCCCTCCGCACATAATTTCACTTATGTGTACTGTCTTCGTACTACGCCAACGAATGGTATGATTTGCCTTACACAAAAATGAGACAACATGCAGTTTGGAAACTCTAACTGCAAGTGCAACTGTGGGTCGGGTAAAAAATAATTCGGAACTTGAAAAATAGTTTTAAGTCGGAAAGATACTCCATTGCTCTGTGTAAAAATAAACAATAATTTTTCTATCAAGTGGGTACAGAAAAAAATTATCTGTATTCCTGTTTCCTATAAAATATAGTTGGCTATTTGAGGGCCTCAAAAGTTAATTTGAACAGTTCATACTACTTCATCAGTTAATTTTCCCGTGTAATTTTTATAAGCGGCCGAAAATATGCTTAGTCAAAAGCCGGCATTCTAATCTGACTGAAATAGCTTGAGGTTATGCTGCGTGATAAGTAGTATCACAATTCCATCCAAGTAATTCTTCCTAATCGAAAATAAAGTTCAAAATGTTGGTTAATATTTCACGCGATAGACTAGCTACTCTGCCTTTTCATTTTTATCGTTTAAGTTAAGTTCTCGTCAAGTCAATTTGAATTCTCACCCAATTCAGTAGTTTAAACGCTCCAAGTAAGAGTACCGATGTCTTTACTCGTCACCACGGCTAGCAGATTTGAGAGCCACTGAGTCGCGTGCCAACAAGACGTGTTTCAGTACTCGACGGCAAATTTGCCAGACAAATAATCACTCCAACCAAAGGAGAATGCCGTCCTGTTGGATTTGACAACCTCAAAAGTGGAAATTCGCCATAGGGAGCCGTTGATGGTGGGGTTGTGACCTCCAATCGGACACCTCAGAGTACGGTGTGGCTAGTAGACATGCACGGCGAAGGTTGGCCTAACGACAGGATGCCAGCTATCAGTTCTTGTCACCTTCTCTAGCCCGCTTCCGCGTGCGACTCCGTACGCGAGTGTCCAATAGTTCCGAAGACCGGTTTGCTCTGCTTGGCCCCTCGCTTCCAGGGGGTTGTACCGTTAAAGTGGAATGGTGGCGGTTTCTAGTTTATTGGCTATCCTCAGTCAGCCGTTCCTCGCCTCGGATTGATAGAATGGGTTATCATTTTTCGTAAACATTCTATCCTCGGCCCCCTAGAATGGGGGTTGAAGACACCATAAATGTCTATATCAGCTTCCCGCGTTATGCTAGTAACATTTTTCGATTGATTCTCGCGATACGACAACCAATGCAAGCTTCCGCATCGAAATCCACGTCAACCCAGAAAACCCATCCTGAATTTGGGACTGATCATCACTTCCGTATGATCCTTAAGTATTTTCGCGAGTAGTAAGGAGCGTCGAAGTGCGGTTGCATTGCGGATAGGTGGTGTAACATATAAAATGTACGTGTACAGACACACGGTTGCCGGCTTTGAACTGTGAGCCAGTTTAGCCATCCGCGAATACGTATATGTCTAAGCAAAAGGTTTAGGACGACTACAAAAGAGCACCAACTTTTATCTGGCTGAGTCATACCAATAATTACAGTTCTTGATGTAGTAACGTTGAAAATCGGAAGCTTTTAAATTACACTACCTACAAAGACAAGGGAGAACGGAAGGGCTAAGCCTCTGAAAATGAGTCCAACCGGAGCAAAAGATCACCTCCGGCATAAAAAACAACTGACGCCTTGGACCGAGAGAGTGCACTGGACTAGACGGTCAGTCGTCGTGCAGTGGTCGGGACAAGCAGTGAGCCGGGAAGAGAAGCAGGACAGTATCCCCACCTCTCCTTACAGAGGGCATTGCTGTGCAACTAAGCAGAACAACTACCTTCCAATTACCCCGTCCCCCAGTAAAAGTTGTACTACCGCATCGCTTTAGAAACGATGCTGTCGCACGTTGACCCCGCCCAACCGTTGGTCTGAACCTGCAACAGTCCGCTCCCGCTATCGTCCTCGCTGCCGCTTTGTCATACTACCTATATGTCCGCTTCACGCTCCTCGGTACTTCTTTGCTGGGACCGCGCGATAATTGACACTAGCCACGCGAGTGCTCGGAGTCAATTGGTGCTGCGACGTTCGCTGACTGGCTGCAGATGACAACGCACACACACGCGCCGTGGAGCTAAGAATCTCGGCCGCAGACATTAACACCTACACAACTCAGAAGAAGAAGAAGAAGAAGAAAAAAGAAAAGAAGAAGAGGAGGAGGAGCTAGTACCTTTGTCGGAAGTAAAGTAGAATTTATTCACCATATAAGATTCTAACTAATTGTAGTACTACTTGATTGTATAATGGGCATTATTTGGTTATTGCAGTTTTGCAGTTTTAGGTGGAAACTCTCTGCCTCAATAAAGGCAACTGTCTTCCCTGCCTTCTGAGTTGGGAGCCTTCCAGTTGCCCACCATCATATCTTGATAAAACAACCGACACAGGCCCAGTGGAAGAAAAGTTAGTGCAAGTCGTCTTTTTGTGAGATAAGAGAGGGTTTTGTTCCATAACTTAAGATGTGCTTTGTGATGAGACATGGTCACCTGCCACTCCAAAGAGACCCGACTTCATTTGGGACGACACTAGCACAAAACAAGGTGCGGGAATTTCTCGAGACTTGGCAAAACCCGCCGTATCCAGCTGGATGCCCACTACGAGGGCTTGCGTGTAGGGCTCACGGACACAGCTTGATTAACTTCAAACTCTCGCAGCGGCGAATCATCCGTGGGCGTGGGTCGGTCAAAGGCTGCAGGAAAGGAGCGGCGGTGAGCATGGGAATTGACTGCCGCAGGTGCTCTGATTGTCGAGAATGTTTTCATATTTTGGCACGGCATGATGTGCATTAAAAGTAGCGGTGGCCACAATCCTAGTTACGCGGGCAAGGGGTGATCGCTTGATTTGAGTTCCAGCACCCCTCGCGAAAGATGAAGATCCGTGAAATATGAACTAGTTGAAGTCCCTTTTAACGGCTCTGGCTGCGCCTGCGTCACCTGTGTCCCCTCTTATCTGCGGTCTTCTTTAATTGGTCATGAGACCGGATCCAGGTGGGAGATGGTGAGATAGTCGGTAGATGCAGGGCAAATCTCAATTCCCAAACAAGTTATCATCCCTGCGCCAACTTGCTGTGGGGCACAAGGTAGGATTCTTCAAAAACTGACGAGCAAAATGCCATATGTCATTTTGTTTCTCTAACTAAATCGCTTTTGCGAATTTGTTTGAACGTGATTAATCTGAATTGGTGTTTTTATTTACACTTCAAATCAAATGGAGTGTCAGGTCATCAAAAACGAACCTTTCAGACTTCTTTTTTCATTTGAATGTAATAGGAGAGTCCACCCAGTCGAGGCGACCAGAAGCATTCGTACCGTTTGCCCGTTTAAAAGAAGGCGCTTTGGGTACAAAGAATGGTCCACTCTCTGAATGATGGAAGATCGTCTCAATGCGTTAATCCCCTGCCGATGTCCTTCTAACATTTCAAGGAGATGAAATGGGATAAAATCAACAATAGCAGGATATTTGCAATCGCTGGGAAAAGGTTCCAAAGCCTAGTCTTTGGCTTCTGTGTGTGTGTGTGCGGGCTTTTAGTAAGGACAACTAACTTCAGCCTGCACTACTGGTCCGACCTCGCTTCACCTGTCAACAACATAAACCATTGTTGAAGCTTGCTTGGAAGGAAGGAATGGAGATACTGTGTGTCCGCAAGATCCTCGCCGGGGATATTGTATGTCCGCAAGATCCTCGCAGGGGGATACTGTGTGTACGCAAGATGATGCTGTGTGTCTGGTGTGATACGGAGAGAGGTATCCATAATGAAGTGCCTGAGAGGAGTAAGAGCATCAATGCAAGGCATTACAGCTTCACCGCCCGGATAGAGTGATTTAGCACAAGGTACTGAAATGTTGTCATTTCGCAGCATGACAACGCCAGGGTACCATATCACAAAAATTCCCCAGAATGGCTGGCAACTCCTTTCGCAACTGCCATATTTTTCCGGACCTCGCTCCATCGGATTACCATTTTTGCTCACTTGAAAACATGTTGACAGGTATATCTTTCAATAACGACGTGGATATTCAAACTTGGATCGATTACCTCGTTGCGTGGGAGGAAAAACTGCCCTAAAGGTTTGAAGGAGATTGAGCGAGTAGTTTAGCGAACTATGGTCTTATAATTTTCGTTTGTTGAGTGGATTTGAGGGTTCAGAACGCCTTTTTACTAAGAACTCTGCATGTTCAATCTTATATATTGAAGGAAAACCGGCAAGATTTGGGCGAAATCGGAGGTCATCAGACATCCAAGAAAGTCCCTATGCTATTTAATGTCACTGAACAAAGTCCGTCATTTTTATGTATTGTGCTATTAATGACCTTGAATATAAGCAAGAAAGGTTTCAAATAAATCCATTCAGAAACTGGAAATCTGATCCCAAATAAATGAAAATCAGGTAAAGGCAAGTGTAAGAATCGCATTGTCCCCAGAAACAAAGAATAATTTCAGCTTTTAAATTATTTTTACGAATATCTGACATTTTCCGATACCGAACGCAGTAATAAACTCGGTTACCATCATTTTGTTTTTACTGCGCCAAAAATGGATCAGAAAGAAAATACGTAAAAAGATACTGTGGAAATTGACGCACTTACGTTAAATTGAAGCATGTGATAAGATATTTTTGTATTATGTTGCTTTCGCTAATCTATAATTTAGAAACACAATGGGCAAAATGATTAGTGGTTTTCTTTAAAAAAATTTAGTATATATTCGACCACTCTGGTATGCATTTGCAAGCTTAGAAAGGCACATAAAAGTAAAAATAGAGTAAAAACACTTCATTATAAAGTGAGTTCTTTTCATTTTCAACAGAAAACTTATCACTTATTTTTCAGGAAGTGGAAAAAAAACAGTTAAAATTCCACATTTTCATTTTGACTCAATCTTGAAAAAGGTAATGTCCGCACAAATTGTCAGCTTACCTCTATTTGAAGAGCTTTTGAAAGAGCACCCTATTATAGAAAGGTGTTTTAAATTAATTTTAGGCAGGATAAATAACGACTTTTGTTTTGGATGTAGATTTTTTTTCTCTTACCAGTTTTCAGGTTTTTGGTTGAATCTTCAAATATGATGCAAATGGCTATTTGCATTAGAGGAAATATTCAAAAGCTCACTAATTTGGTAAATGCTTTTGAGAACCATCACATTTTTTGAGGGTTTTGATAAACGCACAGAACTAGAATCTTACATTTATGGTCAATCGCATGAACACACTGAAAATCGCTCACCGGTATTTTAAGGCTGATCCGTCACTAATTGAAATCCAATATCAAAAAATACCAATAAAGACATTTGGTGAAAGGAAACTTCTCTTTAATATACACAATAAAACTGTATGCTTAGGATTTCATCCAAAAAGCTAGTTAAATTTATCAGTCAGAGTTACTACGAGGTATCACGTTTTGCAATATGCTGTCTTTGTTTAAAAGTTGATATATCTAAACAAAATTATATTTTGATATTTCCTTTAAGTTTTAAATTCGCTGTGGCTTGCACACTATTATTTCAAAGCCTTGGTACATTCCACTCCGCGGGATCTGGGTCAGGTGTGGTGGTACACCCAAGGGCGGTTCCGGCCGTACCAGCCACCTGCGCCCTCTCCCATCTCCGGTCTTCTTGATTCTGTCTTGACCGGGCTCAGGTGGGGGAGGAGGAGAGAGTGTGGTAGCTGCAGCGACAGGCTACTATCACTTAAAACTAATTGACGCGCAAGTCACCGTCCCTGCACCACCTGGTGTGGAGCATACAATGGACCTCGTCGAAATCGACGGTCGAAATGTCGTGATTGGCTGGCCTGTGGAATGAAACGACAAGGGATAACAAAGCGGTAAGGTCAAAGGTATCGGTCGTTGTCGCGCGTGGCGCAAGTTTGTGAGTGTTTATCTTACTGCAGGTGGACAAAGAGCCTCCCTGATGAAGCCTGAAGAGCCGACCTTGGGTTAACAGCCCGCATTCAAGTAAGCCCAGCTGTCGTCGCCCGTGTCGGAATACAGGTGGCTTTGCGCTAAATTCCGTGGTGATGAGCGTTATAGTTAAGGATTGGTTTGAAGGTTAGGATTATGGTTTGTATAAGGCTTAATGCTAGAATTAAGTTTGGAATGCGAGAATTTAGGCACTCTTCAGCTACCAAGAGTAGCGTTCCGAACGACCGTTTGTAACTAGAAATGCTTATAGGTTGTTATTCGACACCATTTTATGTGACGCTATACTCTACTCAAATTTCCATCCATAGGGAAGCTTGATAATCATTCAATACAAACGCACTTTGAACTTGGGGTTCTCTTCTAAGTTACGTAGTGTTTGTATGTACCCTTCCAGACATTTACCACATGGAAGTTCCCATTCCTATGATATACCGACAATGTTCCAAGTGTCAGGGGCGAGTGAGATCCTACTTAGTCTAATCAGTACACAACAGTGGAAGAAGACAAATATCGAACTTCCTGGTGAGTCAAGCTTCATGATCATAAGCTGGGTAGATTTCGCTCATAGCCATTAATGAACTTTTAGCATATGGGTTTGATGAGAGACCGCCCGCAGTGCTCGGCATTTGCTGTCATTTGGGAGGCATATTATTTGGTCGGACTGACTCCATGCAGCCAAGCTTTGCCTACAGTTTAAGTTTTCACACGTGATGTTTTTGGTGCGATCATACTGGTCTTCAGCCGATGTAGTATAGATTGTCCATCTTTCCCTCCTTGTTGCTGAGGCCATTTTTTGACGGCTGACTATCCACAGCATACCCTTAATTACTATTGGGGTAGTGGTGACGGCAAAAGTGGTGTACCTGGATGCTACTCAATCTGCGTTTCTCTTTGCCCTATTTTGTGCACCAACTTCCTGCTATAAAGCGGACGCCCATCCCATGCTACCTTCCGCTGCTGTCACCGTTCTACCGGCTAAGACGCAAGCAACCTGCCAGGAATTAACTAAGGCCATGAATGCTGACGAGTCGATGGAAGAGAAGTTACAGGCCGGATCCAGAAGGAGGACTCCCACTTCTCTCTCTGCCAGTGGTGGTAACCTGTCGCCCACGGTGCTGTCCAATGCGCTTGTTGGTGGCTCTGCTGGCAGCAGGCCCATCTCCCTCACCCACGTGGCCACAAGAGATGATGTTCGTGGTGGTGGTGATGGCAGTAGTGCTATGAGCAACAGCACCGATAACTGCAGCGTGCTAAGAGCTGTGGTGGAATTGCTGCCGGCCGGCGGCTGTCGGCTCATTAACCGTCACCCGGCGTCGGCACGAGCAGAGAGCATATCCATCTCCGTCGGTTCAAGTAGTTTTGGCAGTCTGGACCAAGGTTTGTGTCTGGATAGGTGCATGTGTGGGCGCGCCGACACCCAGCATCGTGTTCGCATGTACTGCTGTGCCGGCGCTGCGTTTTCTTGCCCCTACCCGTATCTGGCAGCTCCACAGTGCATGTTTTTCCCCGCCTCCTATCCCCATTTGCAAGCACATGCTGGTATGCCGCGTCGGAAATGCATGTTATTTTGGGTCATAGGCCAAAAAGTTGACTTATCTGTACATACTTGTCACCGTGTTCTAAAGAGATTTCTTCGCATCCTCTACAGGCGATGCCCTATCAGGCGGTGATCAGTTTTGGACGCCGGACCCCCCTTCCTCGCCCACCACCGCCAGCAACGCCCCGGCGTCCCCTAATGCTGGTTGTGGAGCGAGTGCAGCCTCGTCAACCACCTCATCCTCCGTTTCTTCTCAGTTTTTCCACCAAAACGTTTCTGGGCAGCAAAACGCCTCAACATCGCCTGGATCGAGTCCCTTAGGGGAGAGTGGTCCTCCTACAGGGACTTTTGATAAATCACAACAACATCATCAAAACAAACAACGCCTTTCAGCGGCACCAATTCGGTAAAATTTCCTACAATGAAGTCTTCATCGTCCGTCTCGCCTCTTCCCACACTTATTGTTCGTATTTAGACCTCATTCATTCCTTACGTACCTTTTACAAAGGACCTACATGATCTTATCATGCGACACTTTCTAAATATATATAAATATACATATATCGTGTTCACATGTGATGTATTGTACGCATATGTTTTCCTTTCCCTTCCTCTCCACCTTTTGTGGCCCCTGGGTGAAATATTGTTTTTTGCCTTCTTAATCGACTCACTTTACCTCCGCGTTTACTGCTGTTGCATGGGAAGCACGGATGCCAATTTTCTGCAAATTGAAATGGTGCCGAGGTGTTTGCATGCGTGCGTGTCCCTCTTCCCTTCTCATAGATAAACATACTGACATGCATATGCCCTTTGTGTGCGCTTCCTACACACGCACGAGAGCAAAACCTGTGTATTTATCCCTCGCAGTCATTTCATTTGATGTCAAAAACCCTATTTGCATTTTGTCAATGCCTTTTTCGTGAGTCTCACCGGGTCGTTCGTGGTATGTTTCTCTTCACGCTCTGGGCACTAGTCTGGTCGTGCTATTATTACCTAGAATAACATCTACGCGCGTCGGCAGTCTAGGTGGATGGCGAATTGTCATTTCTGATGTCATTAGCTATCGCTGCGTCCACCCAGAGCATGCGGAACACGGCCCCCATCGCTCGCTCGAGCTTTGACTTACTAGGCAGGAGTCTCGTGAAACGGCTTTTCGAGAACTACCTCCTTGGCGTCGAAGGTACCCATTATTAAGTTTTCTGAAACGAAGGTCATCCCCTCTCGTTCTGGCAAACACAGGCTACTGTCAATTCATTATCAGCGTTTGGTTATTCCTAGCCCCTGTGGCCCAGTTAGATCGATATTCTGCTCTCATTAGGCTTCCTGGTGTTATTGGAAGTGTTGTGGTCAACAGCCGGAAGGTTCCTCACATCAAATGTCCTGACGAGGGGGTTAGTTGGACAGTAGCAACAAGCGAGAGAGAGAGAGATAGCACAAGCAGTTCATCAGTCAGTGGTAGCGCAGGTTGTCTATGTGTGCCTAAGGCGTGTCCGGCTGCAGTCGACAAAAATATCTACCGGTGTTCGCAGGATGTCACACGCCGTGCAAGCAGTCAGCAAGCAATAGAGCGCTGTCACCACTCCGAGGGGACCTTAATTCGAGGTGATGCCAATAGCCGACGGTAAGATAATTTGGCAGGTCTTTGAAATATTGAAGTACAGTATGCGGAGGGGTACATATGAGGACATCGTGCTTAGGTGGACTGGGCTAGAAACACCTTGTTTAAGGTGAAACCGTGGCGTGTCCAGCATCCTCTTTGCGCAAGTATCTATCGTCTGTCTGCGGTTTTGAGTGAGGACTTGTGTGTGCAGTGTTCGTGCAGGATATTTGGTCGGTTGCGTTTTCAAAATTGAAGTACCCAATGACTAGCGTCAGATTAAGTGGACTGTGGACTAGCAAAAGTCACGGTGGGAAGCCTATCAGTCAAAGTGATTGTTCATGTCCATGACTCCTCATGTATGGCGTCATCTCAAGCTCAGCGTTTTGGCGCCCAAACGGAAACCGACTCATGCTAATAGGAAGACCTAGTCTGCAAGTAGTGTGCGCGACGAAGACTTAACAAGGGTAGGATACTAGCTTGTAGTGATGAAAGGAAAAGAGGTGACAGGAGCTGGGCGTAGAGGATGGCGGGGATTTTGAGGAGGCCACCGAAGGCGGCGAAATTTCTGAAGGCATAGTGACGAATGTGGGACTTTCCGTCTGTTGGCGGCGGGGGAGGGGTTGTGGAAGGGGGGATCATTATGAGCCTCCTTGGAAGACACGTCAGTGCTGTCGCCCCGGGAAACTGTAAAATGCATGACGCTGAGTAATACAATTTGGGAAAATTTGTTTGTACGTTCCGTCGACGTGACCAAATGAGCAGTTTACCACGTTGCAGTCAACGTATACATCTCTTGCTACATTGCCCGATGATAAACGGTGGCTTGACGCAAACCCTGCACACTATCAATAACGTCTACAGCGGTAGCGTTTGGGCGTAGCATAGCTGGCTCTCCGGGAACCTATGGGGTATCTTTATAAACGACTGGTGGTGCACGTCTAATTAGATTTGAATGTTTTTTTGCGGAAAACCGACGTGACAAGGGGCAGGAAACCGCTCCAACAAGTCCGATGGTCAAAAGTCGTAAACTCTCGACCTGATGAGGGATTGTATGCAGACCGAAATTTATTCAGTAAAGCCATGGGAAAGCTTGGAGTTAAACGGTCTGCCTCATCCGTTATGGTGGGTCAGGGCTCACCAGAGTGGCGTATTCAATATTCCATGGATGCACGGTCAGCAGGGTTTGCAGTTGAGCAGGCCTTTATCCTCACTAAGAGCACAGTTGTCGCAGGTCTTCGTTGTAGAACTCCACTTTCTTGGTCCATTATGCCTCGGGTTCGCATATAGGGTCCTTAAATATGACACAGACTGACATTTGCATATAAGAAGCCTCCAAGGATTCCTGACATGGATACAAACCTTCACGAATCGTTTTATTTTGTAGTTTTTGATAAACTGCAGAAAGGCGAACCGTTAAAAAACATAGGTGGCTGGGATCGCCGTTCCTGTCGTGGTAAACGTCTGCAACCAGGCATAATTGATCCGGGATTCAAATTCAAATTTTTTGGTCACTAAGAATAAGTCCAACGCTATGCCGTTGAACCAACGGGATCGTCATCTGGGTTGCCACCTGGAATATTAGCTACAGAACCCATGTAGTTCGACAATCGAATGGCAGCACTGAGCACCGCAGGGTATTTCAAAGAGGCCAGGGATCTAAATGAATGCCACTGTAGCCGAAATGCTCGCAGTAATTTTACGGAAGAAATGTTCTGTTGATATAGGCCTAACATGTTCTTCTATATATCAACAGAACATTTCTTCCGTAAAATTGATGCCATGTACGCTTATTCTCGGGATGTCTTTGTCCACGACCCCCGATAAAAAGATGTTCGCTAAAGTCAATCACATCTCGAACAATACGAAAATCAGAAAACATAACGAATTGTCGCGATTTTTTTAAGCGCACAGATGAACATTCGTACTTGACTACCTGCTCTACCGCATATTATCCAATCCCTTTAAGGATATTTGTTACGGAATTTATGAAAAAAATTATACGTTACTTTGCTTATGTAATTTTGCTTGCTTAGCTTTTTGCCTGGACAAACATTATGAAGAGAAATTTTTCGAAACGAATAATGGGGCTTTTGGCACTTCCGAATCGTTTATACAAATTGTTATTTGTGATCACTTAAATAATATTTTTAATATTTGCTGTTTTCCTTAACAGAAAGTCGTTCATTACTATGCAGATATGCACACATTACCAGTTACGTTACCTACCGCATTTGCAGCAGTACTTGCAACGTGCTATCGAGCAAAACTATTGATCTCCGTAAGCAGATAGTCACTACTCCGAAACGTCATTTTTTGGCCCAAAAGTTTCCTTTTGACGCTATCGAAGTGTGAGTCAACGAATAGAAAAGTGCCTCTAGAGACCTCGTTGGGTTGGTCCCAGGTATGTGTGTGTCAGCCTGAACTGTCATCCTACAAAAGTGCCTTTTTGATGACTTAAAATAGGCATGCAACACAAATACGTTTTCTTCTTTATATATAAGGGTCTGCGACTTATTTCGTAATGGCGGGTTCGACTAAGAATCCGAAACGTCAGATCAATAAACTTATTGTTCCAACGATCTTATCTTCTCCTTCTGGACTGCTTCCTGGAACTCGCCTTTTCGCATCTATCAGCCATCCATGGCCACTGACGCCAGTAAAACAGCAAGACATAAATGGGCCACAAATTGATGAGGGCGAATGCATGTGAGAGCGCGATGCAGAGACAGAAAGTAAGTATTTATAGTGAATTTTGATGCTCAATGTTTAGAGCATTGAACTTCTGATCAACGGATCGCAGGTTTGAACCTCTGGTGGGGTTGGGTATGACTGGCTTATGATGGCTAATAAGCCAGAAATGGACATTCTAGTCTCCCTTGTCTTCGTCGGCACTGTCCAGATGTAAATTTCGGTCCTCGATAAGACTTAGGAGATGTTTGATGATGCTACAACGTGCTTGTGGAGATAGGGGGAAGTGTGTCAGCGGTTGAAATCCAGTTGCTGACGTGGTGCATTATGGTGCAGTGCAAAGTGTCAACAGCAGGGGAGAACAGGACACCAGTTAGATGATGAGAAAGAGCAGCCGCATTCGCAAGGGTCGCGTTGACACATTGGAAGGCGTCTTTAGTTGGCGGAAAAATCAAATTAGCTGTTACCGCTGTGTAGGCAGTCTCATCGGTTCAGCGCTATGAAGAATTATAGACCAGTGAAGACTTTCATAGGCTAATATATCGGTGCAGTTGTCTGAAAGCAATAAGAGGCGGGAACCCGCGAATGGCCGAAACATGGAAGTTCTATCGTCGTAGTCCGATGATGTTCACCGTATTCCGCACAGCCGGGTGCTGCAGGGACGGCGACTGACTATGTATTATAGTGAGAGCAGACTTTCGCTGCACCTAGCTCACTCTCTGTTCCATTCCCTACCTGGACCCGGTGTTGAGACAGATTCAAGAAGACCGGAGATGGGAGTGGCCGCAGGTCCACGCACTGTGGGCTACCACAAACAAGAACTCAACAATAAAATGGAGGGGCAGCTCAAATCCCAGCTTAGTGGGAGTCCAATAAAGGCTACCTTAAGAAGGAGCCATTGCAGGCCGAAGCATAGGCATCCATGAAATAACCCTTGAGAGAATCTGTACAGTGTATTAAGTATGTAAACGTTCGATTTGGGTTATCTACTGAACAACTTAATGTAGTTGTTGGACTTTGCAAGTAGAGTGTTATCTCCATTTAACAAAATTACCAGTTTATCTTCAGGATTCTCCATGAGTTACGAGAAAGAAAACTCGCAATCATGAACCGGACAATACCGACTGGATTCATGCGTATCGTTTTAGGGATGTCTTCTGGGACAGCGAGTGAAAGGCTTTGACGAAGTGGACGTTTGGCAGGAGCAGTACAATTGTTCAAAAGACGGTACTCACCACATGGACAACAGCCAATGAAATAGGACAGTCCGTGTGCAAGTGAAGGACCCCACAACGCGTTTTTTTCCTCATGTGGTTTTATCTGGCCTTGACTGTAGCTAATCTATCGGCTTCCTAGCATCGAGGACAGTTGGAAGCGGGTGGCTCATGACAGGAGACTTATTGAGCACGTCGAACTGTTAGAACGTGGTTCTAGTTGAAAATTCAGAAATAAATTGGCGTCGGAGTTTTTGAAATACATGGACTAGGTCATTAAGGGGTAAAAGTTGAACAAATTAACTACGAGAAGCCACTCTCTCAATGCGTTTGGGTAACGGCATTATAGCGGGTAAAATATGGTTCATACGGTCCTTGCAAAATTGCAGGTGTTGTTCCTTCTGCTGTTTGAATTTAGGAAGTCGATGGTTCGCATCTGTTATAAAGGCACCAAGAATTTCATAGCCATGGTGGATAGCGGATTAAAAGACCTGGGATGACTTCATTGCCGGTTTTGCCCGTACAGAATTCGGTAGAATCCTGTTGTTTCGACATTGGTGTAGAAAGGATAATTTTTCTGGCGTGAAGCATTCGCGAATCGAACACTTTTTAATCGTGGAGTATGAAGAAAAAACGAGTCCGAGGTTTCTAGCTCCCTTGATGCTGTGCATCGTCTACCGTTATCTGAGTTTGTAGTTCTGGATATCATGGAGACGAAAAATTAAATACAAAATCAGCTTCATGAGTAATGGTGCGAACGGCAGCAATTCTACATATCCATCAAAAGGAACGCTGTTAGCTACTGCCTAACGGAGTAATCGTTGAAAGTGCCTCTGTTATTAGTTGCTCAGGAAGCGAATGTAAGGCTTGGAAGTACTTCTACTGAACTGACGTCAGCATTTGCGACGTCCAGGAGGCATTAACAACAGGCCCTTTTCCAGAAAAAGGGTAAATGCAACTTGTATGGTCACTGTTACCGGCTGGGAGGCGACTCATCCGCTAAGGAACGTTTGTAATGACCTAGAGACGGGTAGTAATGATCGTTGGAACCATAATCTGGTGACCCTACTCCGGGCTCCTGCTGTAGCATGCATCTCTGGGACATGCTGTCGTTCACACGCACACCAGTGGTGGTCGTTCATCTGACATTCTGAGGACCTGTATCATGCTCCAATTGCTTCTGACCACTCCCTGATATCAAGGGGATCTGTGTGGTTTTCGTTCATTTTTTGCAACAGGAAAAGCCATAGAAAGGCCCTAGTAACCACGATCTTCAGGTCCGATCCCGGATCCAAAGAACAGTTAAGAGGGTATCGTATTTTGTGCAGGAAGGTTAGAAAGTTGGCAGTCGAACGAGATTCCAAGTCCTACACCCCGAGAGTGGTGTAGCCGTCACAGCGCCTTTGGCCAGGGCATGTCAGATGCAACCTTGAAGTTAATTGATCTGATTGGATAACTGGGATGGGCCGAAATCTGACTGCCATTTAATATTCACGCAAGTACGCTCGAGAGACGCAGCGTTGCAGTAGGCGCCAATTGTGCGACCAGCCCATCAACTTCATGGCCGACGCAGGTGCCCGCTCCGCCGCCATCTTGCTGCAATCTACGCGAAAATGCGAGTCCCAGGAAGTAATTGAGAAGAAGAATATGCGATCGCTGGGATAAGAGCTTTATTCGCCCGTATCTGATGCTGTCTCTGATGATGGGTTCGAGTTGGAATCCGAAACATCAGGCGAATAAAGCTCTTGACCCATCGATCACACCTACTTCTTCCTCTTGCTGCATTCTATTATCCATCCATTCTGTACAGAATTATATGCTCTTTTAACTGGCCTCTAAATTCTCTCCCTATTCTGGATCAGGTCGCAGCCGCTAGGATCCCTAAGGCTTCCATTGCCGTGAAAATTCCAGAAAAAAACACTGAGAATGATCTGGCTTGATGCTGCGGCCTGAACCCTGGAACAGTTAGTGCCTAAAGGAGTTTGCTGATGAGAGATGCATCTGAAACGAAGTCGGGAAACTTTGTGGTGTGGACGTTCAAACCTTTCTTAACCTCATCCAGGGTAATCGCAGTTTGATTTATTGTGAAAGTTTTATAAGTGCTGATCAAAACTGACAATAAGCAGTACTCGAAGGTTCGGGCGGCATTCTCCGCAAACTTTCGGACAAGTTAGTTTGAACTCCTGGGTGCAAGGATAACTTTCACAGAATTAAGTAACCGCTTGGAGGGAGGCTGTCTGCGTATAGTTAGATCCCACATTTGTCCGTCTGTCAGCTCACGAAGGCACCAAAGACTTTATATGGGCGGTCTGACGCCGAAATCCTACCTTGCAGTCAGCCCGCAAGTATTTCGGATTGGACAGTAACGAGGGCTGCCAATTTATGGATTGTCGATAAGGTCACGGTGATGCGCGCGGTGATGCGAATGACATAGCGCGATTTTGTCTGCCCTCTGGTGACCTCGACTGTTCGCCACCAAGGCGCAATATCGCTGGTCCATGCGCCTGGGAGGTTGAAAGTGGGCGCTTCGGTTATCAGCTAGTTTTGGTAGGTTTGACAAGGCGACGTATGTCACTGGTCCGATAGTTTAGCAAGATGCCTGGTATCTTTTCGCAGGGAGTTACAAAGGAGCATGGGCAATTTAGGTAGTGAATTTAGAAAAATATAAATGATGGAGGGGTTAGGCAGTGGTAATACTGGTACCAGGCGGTGACAGTGATCCATGTAGGACCAGCATTCAAACGTTTCAGCACAACACTCCGATCAGGACAGAAGGCTTTTATAGGAAAAGTTTTTGCCGCTGACCAGGAGTATTTTGTAGTTTATCCTTGCTAATTTGTCTGCTTATCGCTTGTTTTTTTCGGAGCTTTGTTTTATCAAACACACAACGAAGTCACGCACTGTTCAAAACATATGTGGTGAGATTTTGCCCTTTTTAGAGTGAGCGTGTTGTGTCCGTAAATAAACCGCGTTTCTTACTGAATAAGTTGTGCATCCGGCTATTTTGCTTGGTTATATGGAGAACGAACAGTAGAAAGGCAGCCAGCAAAGACTTTGCGGCACATCTCCCACGATTCCAATGGCCAGCTTTATCAAGTACATCCTCTCTGAGCAGCCAGTAGCACTGCGGGTACACATTAGAATCCCTGATCTCATACAGTCCTTGATTTTTAGCAGATCAATGCACTTCTTGCTTACTTGAGGCAACTGTTAGAGACGGTTATCAGTAAGGATGATTTGTGTGGCCGATTATTCAGGATATGGGGATAGGACTGGCCCGCCCACCTAGCATAGGAGCCCTTGTGCTAAATTTCGGGAAAAGTATAATTCCCGTGGCTTAACCCAACTACTAAGCCGAGAAAAGAACTTAACTGTAACCCTTATTTTAATCCTAGCTCTACAGTAAGCACGAACTCATACCTTAATTCTTAGCATACTCCTGAGCCTAACCCTAAGTATGATCTTAACCCTTAAACCTGACCCTAAACCTAGCCCTCATCTAAGTTCCACAGATTCGAGCGCAGAGCCATAGGTATTGCGGGAGGTTCTTATTCCCGTTTTCTGATTAGGCAGTTATACAACTACTAGCCTACTGCAGGGGATGACCCCGCTCGTTTTTGACCCTCGGGCGAGCGGTCAACCCTCAAGTCAGGTGATGCCTCAGGTCACTTATTGACAATAGGCATTCGTGCTGGCAAACTCGAAAAAATGGCTTTCTGGCGTCAGCTGCCATGTAAGGCATTTTCCTCACTATAACCAATCTGACGCGCTTGAAGCTATTAAGGTGCGCTAAAAGCCGTGGCTTGAAAGGTTGTCAACTGACGGGATAACTGTGACTGCGTGTTCAGCCCAATGTGTGAATGTGAGAAGTGGCTGACTGACGCACTAAGAGACAGACTGCACTGCCTCCTTCTTAATGTGACCTCTATGGCACTCCCGCTCAGCTGAGATTCCAGACAGGTGTGGCGGCACGTTTGGGGCGGCGCCGGCCGCGCCAGCCACCTGCGCCCTTCTCCACCTCCGGTCTTCTTTACTATCTCATAACACCGGGCATGGGTGGGTGAGAGGATTGAGAATGCGGTAGCTGCAGCACAAGTCTACAATCACGTAAAACGAAACCAGGCGCAAGTCACTTCCGGCACCGTGAGAGCGGCGTCTTGATGGGGTGGGAGGCATGTGTCGCAGTGCTTTGAACGAGAGTATATCTCGAGTCGGCCCTGAATGTCATTGGCTGGTTTGGATAGCGGTGATTGGCCGAAAACCATACGGCACGTGCAAGTAGACAGTTCGAACGTCGATTTCGACGAGGTCCACCGTATGCTCCACACCAGGTGTTGCAGGGACGGTGACTTGCGCGTGAATTAGTTTTAAGTTATAGTAGCCTTGCGCTGCAGCTACCGTACTCTCTCCTCCTCCCCCACCTGAGCCCGGTGTCAAGACAAAGTCAGGAAGACCGGATATGGGAGAAGGTACAGGTGGCTGGCACAGTCGGAGCCGCCCCTTGGCCTACCACCAAACCTAACTCATATCCCACGCAGTGGGAGTGCCGTAAAGACCACATTAAGAAGGAGCCATTGCAGCCTGACTCTCAGTCCACCAGTCAGGCACTCCACACAAAACACACATTGGGCTGACCACGTGGTCCGAGTTATCCCGTCAGTTGGCAACCTTTCAAGCCACGGCTTTTAGCACCCTGTGATAGTTTTAAGCGCGTCAGATTGTTTATAGTCAGGAAAATGCGCTGAACTGTCGACCTTCCTCTCTCCCCCACCCCCGCAATCAGACCACCATCCGAGCCGGTCAGTTGTCTCATGTGGGAGTGGACGCATTGGCTGACTGGTCGGCGTACCCGTCTTCGCGCGCCACAGCACGAAATGGCCTCAGTAACGCACACACCAGGATTAACATACTCAGGATATATGGAGGAGCCATCGCCGTCTGACTCCTTGTCCACTGGTCAGCCACTCGACGCACACAACTCATACACCGGGCCGACGGCGTGGTCTGGTTTAAGCGTCAGATTGGTAGCCTTCCAAGCCACCGTTTCTAGGAAACGGTGATTTTATCAGGTACATTATGATGATTTTGGTGGTGTTGTCTATGTATTTGTGTAGAAGGTTTGCGCTGAGGTGGCTTAGCCTCCGGTGGTTTATCGCATGTTTTCGTGGAGGCGCATGTGTCCTAATAGACCCATGCGGTGTGTAAATGTGCAGGATCAGTGAGATCAGTGGAGGCGGGTGCAGTGACTTTATGTCGGAGCCCCAGGCACTGGTTCACCAGCCTCCGTGCGATGGATTCGCAGGTGACGGACTAGGCTGATTCGTGAGTTGAGGTTGCGGCCCGGATGGTTTCTGGTAGTGAAGGCGGCAGATCCAGGTCATTGTTCGTGTCCACTTGAGGGAGCCGGTCAATGGCAGCATCGAAGATGGCTGATGAGCAAATAAGGACACTTCTGAAGTGCTCGGCCCAGCGCTTCAGAATTTGCGATTTCTCTGTCAGCAGTGTTGTGCCGTCAGAGCTGAGCAGCGGTTCGGTCCCCTAGATACACGGGCCATAAATGACCTTGATGGCTTTGAAAAAGTTTTCATTTCATTGCGTTCCGCATACTCCTGGATTTTCTCAGCCTTTCGAATCATCCAGGCATCCTGCATCGCCCGCAGCTGTTGCTGTACAAGGCGCCGGCATCTTAAGAAGGCTGCTTTGGTGGCTTCAGTGTGAAGGTCCATGTAGGCTTTGTAGTCCATTCTTCTTCGCGAGTAAACTGCTGATGTCGCCGTCATTGTCATCAAACCAGTCCTGGTGTTGACAGCGTGCGCGTCCGAGGACTTCAAGGGTGGAAGACTGGATGACATTTCACAGTTGACACCATCGTGTCTCCAAGGTAGCATTATCATCTTGAGTATGCAGGTCCTTCAGTTTCTCGGTTATTTGGTTGCTGAAATCAAAACAGTGAGCAGACAAATTTAATAAAATAGCATTTAACCTACCTGGTGGCCTCTTACTTTGGGGCATTCGTCGGTTTTGCAGTCGGAGACTCATCTGGGAGATGACAAGGCGGTGATCTGTCCAACCATCGGCATCGCGGATCACCTTGGTTACCAGCACGTCCTGTCGATCTCGCCCCCGGACGAGAACATAGTCCAGCAGATGCCAGCGCCGCGACCGAGGGTGTATCCACGTGGCCTTCTCCCACGTCGGAAGGCGGAAGAAGGTATTGGTCAGCAGGAGATGGTGTTCTGCACACGTTTACAGAAGAAGGAGGCCGTTATCGTTACAGCTGCCGAGACCGCGGGGACCCAGCACTCCCTGCCAGGCAGCGTGGTCCGTCCCGACGCGGGCGTTGAAGTCACCAAGGACAATTAACTTGTTCTCTTTCGGCACAGTCACCAGCAGGGCGTGCAGGTCCTCGTATAATTTGTCCTTCGCCACATCAGACCTCGTCATTGATGGGGAGCGTAAGTGCTTATGATGGTGGCGAACTGGTCTCCCCGAAGAGGCAGACGGAGGCTCATCAGGCGATCATTGATACCCTGCGGCAGCCAGGGCAGATATCTTACGATGTCGTTCCGGATGGCAAAGGCCACACCAGTATCGCGTCGCTCTGCCTTTGGCCGGCCGTTCCAGAAGAAAGCGTAGCTGGCACCCACCTCCTCCAGCTGACCCTGCTCAGAGAATCGGGTCTCGCTGAGAGCAGCAATGTCCACCTTGTAGCGCGCCAGTTCCTGAGCGACTAGCGCCGTCCTCCGTTCCGGCCGGTTGCTCCTAGGATTGTCTAAAAGGGAGCGAACATTCCAGGCTGCTAGTGTGAGTGGACTTACCCGAGAAGCCTGGAGGGTATGACGAGGGGGATGGGGACGGGGGTTATTTTTGTTTGTTTGAGTTTTACGACCACGTATTTTGCGATCTGCGAGCTGCGGCCAGAAGCAGAAGACGTGATAACCAGTATTTGTGTAGGGCACCTTTTCTAGCCCCTTCCTCCTTCAGGATGCAGGCAGTGCTGTCCCTAAATAGGGCTGCTTTGACATCCGAGACGGCTGCCGAAATCCACTATGGGTCAAGGTTTTGTTTTAGTGGGAGAATGACCCGAGTTAGCCTGGGCCACCTACGGGATTGCTGTTTTCCCCACCGTGGGACTTTTTGAGAGGGGGGAGGTGGGAAGTTTGGGAGTCAGACATACCGGGCTTGTAGGCACACACAACACCGGAGACCATCACCTGGTTTAGCGTGCTGGTCATAACGGTTGCCCGGGGTGTGGCCGCTGGGAAGAACCCAACTTCGAGGAGCCACAAGTGAGAGTTGGGTACCAGTTAGAGGTGGCCACAGGAGCATTCACCACCTGTACGAGACAAATGGAGCGACCAAATGCTATCTGTGTGTTGCTATCCCTACACCCCGCGTGCAACAGGAGCCCTGAGTACGATTACTACAACACCTTAAATTGACCCCACAAACCCATACGACAGTCGTCAGCACAAGCACTCTCTCTCCTAGACACGCCACGTTCCAGCAAGCGGCCGCTGATGCCTGTGAGAGCACCTTCAGTTTCTGTGCAGAAATATCCGTTCCTGGCACAACCATTGCCCTAGCTGCAACATCGAAACACGCTTAACTCTCGAACAATGCCTGCCGGAAATTTACTATATGAGCCAACTGAGAAAATAGCTCGAAGACACTCTTGTAAGGATGTTGGCCACATTGAAGTCTTTGGAAGGCATTGGGAAACCCAGCTGCTCTGTCAATTCTTTGTTCACTTACTTCAATGAGTTGCCAGAACAGAGATGAACTGGGAACGGTAAAGAAGGTCGAATTAGGCAAGATGGGATGTGGTAGGCAAACTTACCTCCAACATTCACCCTTAGACCTTACCCCAAAGTTTAACTGCAAACATAAAAGATCAAGGCTAAATTCTTATTCTTAACCTTAGGGCCTTACAATGGATATACTTTAGTGCAACTTGCTTACTTAAATCAAATAAGCAGATATGTTGACAAGCCCTTGGGTTTAAAAATTCCATCAGTATATCAAGTGGCGACCCGGCTGATGACAACATTTGAATGCGCGATCACTCATAGTATCCAAGGCTTGCTGAACAGCCTCTTTCAATTTGTAGTTCGATTTTGGTAACATGAACGTCTGGATAATAGTTTCCAAATATTCTCCACTGTACCACTATTCGGGTACTATTCGGGTTTCCACATAATTGATCTGTGGATAATAATCTACATTTTAACTAAAAGTGATGGTTTTATGATTGTGCAGCAACGTGCTAAGGAGCGAATGGATAATCCACCTGTAAATTTCGACAGATGGCTCATGTGCTGGTCGGATCATATTTGTCACCACTACCCAGGTTAATAACTTTATTTTTATTGTAGGCCACAATTGCATTTTAAGGGTGCAGCGAAGGCTTCAGAAAAACACCCGGTGGTCTATATTTTCGGCTATTAGTTCTGAATTAAATGCAAAGTGCTCGATTCTGACCGGAGGACCCAGAGAGAATAAACCATAACCAGTAGGTTTTATGTTATTGAATGCGAGAGCAAGGCAGTTTTAGAGTATCAGATGCCTGCCGGGCACTTTGAAACACGTTTGGTTTTCATCAGTCATGATTTCGTTTCGAATTTTTCTGTTAAGAAATCTGAATATTTTTTAAAACCTCCTGTCCCCTAACTCTGGAAACATGATGATGTAAGTTGAGACGAACAGTTTTAGGCACCTAAAACTGTGTATATTTTTCTTATTCATCTAGCTCCCACCGGAACGTGTCGCTTTTGCAAAAAGAAGGGTTTTTATTTCCACAGTCAAAGTGTTGGTAAACTTAAACAGAAAGCTACTTTACCATATATTAGGGTATTGCTGTTCTGGGCATAGTTTGCACATTGGAACTTGTTTTTGTTTGCATATGTCAATTCTGCTCAGATTACTGAATGGCCTGTTAACAAGCGGTCTCAGTCCTGTGACGTCTCAATCAAGGAACTCAAATAAACTACTTTTTGCTCTAGTTAAATACATATCAAGCAAAACTAAAACGGAAAAATTATATCGATTGCTCACAAAAAAATCTTTTGCAACGCACGAGCGGACACAATACACTTGCCCTTGTGTCATACTTAATATATCACAAAATCTGGGAGATGTTTAATAAAAATGTATGTCAAAAAGTGCTTAATTAAACCTATCTATTTATTTGGACAGTTATTTTCAGGGAAAAACATTGTGTATTTCGAAAACCTGAGTGTTCTCATGGGGCAGACATTTTCACGTTTCGAATTTTTGGTTTTTCTTAAGTCGAATTTTTTCTCTTACTAATGAAAGTCTAGTTGTAATAATCATTTGGCATTCTCATTCGCTTGAAGTTCCTTTATTAATAATTTTGAACTTTTGGGGATGCGTCCGCCCTGGTCTCTGATCGGTTAGCGAAGTTTCGGTATGCTAGGCGTTTTTCATCAGTTTGTCCTCACATTGCATGTTTATCATGGACAATAACATATCTGTTTTCGCTGGGAACTCTGCTATTTGAACTGTACCGCAAAATAGAGATACGATTGTAACTGCATTGAAATGCACAACTGATTAATCGTGTGCATCTTTAGTCGACCGTGGATGACAGCATTACTCTGCAAGATTACTATGACTGATTGGAGGATAGCGAATCAGTTCAGTTCAGTTCAGTTTATTAAGGGAAAGATACGCAAACGCCTTCAAACTCCCTCATGGTTACAGTAGGGCTAAAAAGGCAATGATATATCATGAAAATTCAAAAAAGTTGGTTTGTATAATAGCGTGTGGAAAATAAGCAGCTGTTGGCTAATCGAAACTCGTAAACATAAACATGTACTCACATATGACGAGTAGTATAGAGACATGCTATTGTTGTTGACAAGATCTCGTGAGTGAGGCATATGCGATAAAACATGCTATAAAAATGGTACTGAAATACAGGAACTAGTTTTGTAATAATAAGAGTGTGATTCAACTGGGACGTGACTTAGAAGATCTGGTGGTATTATAAAGGGCACTTCTATACTGGTCCAGATTTTTCTTAAAAAGTTCAACGGAAGTAGCCATAACAACATCCAGAGGCAGAGCATTCCAAGCGTCGACCGCTCTCTTGGAGAAAAAGAACTTCCGTGTATCCAGGATGGCCCCAGTTACACGTAGTTTGAGTGGATGCCCTCTCAAGTTTGTGGTTGTTGCTAACTGGACGAAGTCTTCAGGTGCGAGGCAGCAGCCCTGACCGCACATTGTACGGCATGTTTGTATCAGGTCACCTCGTAGCTGCCTGTAACTCGAGGGAAAGAGATTAAGGTTAGCTAATTGGGTTTCATAGGGTAATGTGCCTTTCTAGGGCCCTCCGCGGTGCAGGGTCTTCAAGCTTGGATAGCCCACTCCAATTGCGGCCGCACAAAAGTTCGAAAGACAAAGCAAAGCAGTCTTCATCAAAGGCAGAGAAAGCCCGCTTGACAAGGTACAGAGCTGACATCGCAGACTTGGCTACCTTTGAACAATGCAGCGAGGGTTTAAGGGAAGTCGAGATCCACAGTCCCAAGTCCTTCTGCGCGTCAACTTCTTGCAATAGTATACCATTCAGGCAGTAATCCATGAGTTTCGGGGTGCTAGTTATACTGAATCGCAGAAAAGTACATTTGTTCTCATTGAACGGCAGTGTTGATGCTGGTTTAGGTTTTCCTGCAACTGCTTTGCGTCAGCTGCAGCTCCGATGGCTTAATATCATCCACAAACATGGTGACATCACAATTCAGTTCATTATCGCAGTCGTTGACGTACAAAATGAACAGTGTATGACCAATAACGAAGCTCTGATGAACACCACTTTCCACCGCAGCCTCCACTGACTGCTGCATACCGACACGGACGATTTGAAAGCGACCAAATAAGAAGCTTTTGATCCATCTGAGGAGATTACCCCTAATGCCTTTTCGGTTGAGTTTGTGAAGTAGTCGCTGATGAGGAACACTATCAAATGCCTTCTTAAAGTCAATGTAGACTACGTGCAGCGCATTTCCTTCATCAACTGCTCGCGTACAATTTTCCAAACAATAGAGCAAGTTCGTTACGCAAGACCTGCCACTTCGAAATCCATGCTGCGCATCAGATAATAATTTATGCTGCTCTAAGAAGCGCATTAGCTCTCGCTTTATTATTTTTTCCATGACTTTGCAGCAGATCGAGGTGAGGCTAATTGGCCAGTAATTATTTGCGGAGACCTTGCTTCCACCTTTATATAATGGTGTGATTCGTGCAGATTTCCAATCAGCAGGTAACGTGCCGGCTTTGAACGAGATTTGGAAAAGTATGGACAACGGTTCGGCCGGTTCCGCAGCGAGTTCCTTTAGTAATTTTGGCGGTATATCACCAAGACCCAGTGATTTATACTCATTCAGAGCCAACAGCTCTTTATGATATCGCGGTTTGTCGAAAGATAAGCCTCTTTTGTTGGACCCTAATCTAAGTCGTAGTCGGGAGACGTAAATGTGCTTTCACTCGTAAAAATGGATTTAAAGAATTCTGAAATATGCTCCGCTTTTGCTACATCCTCACTAATCTCTAGGTTTTCGCTAGTCTTTAGTAAGGGAACGGGTTCCCTGTTACGCGTGCTCCTTCTAATTTAGTTGTAGAATAACTTCGGATTTTCCACTGTACGGTTCAACAGGTTTTTGAAGTATTGTCGTGTTCTGAGGATAACCCACTTAAATTTGTTCCTTTGTACCTTGTATGCGTTTATGGACGCAGGATTCTCATCGGCGAGTGATTCCTTCCACAATTTCTTTCGTTTATTCACTTTTTTCAACGTCTGAGTCAGCCACTTGGGTCTGTTATCCAGTCTCTTACGTGAAATCGGGCAGTGGTTGCTGAGGAGAATATGCAATAACTCACTGAACCATTCCCAATTCTTGGTCACATTACCAGATAACGCTGATTCCCAGTTGATCTTGTTGAGTCGAGTCTTTATTTGATCAAAGTCACCATGCCAAATATTTCTTCTAAATCTGGTTGGCTGTTCAGGCACCGAAAACATTGAATAGTCCCAGTGAAGTACGAGGTGGTCACTCCGACCTAGGAAAGGTAGACATCACACCTCATCAATAATATTTAGCGATTTCGTAAATACCAGGTCCGAAAAGTTTGACTGCTGTCCCTCCAACACCGTCGTTGGAAATAAGACGTGCTGAGGGAGGAATGACCTCGGTGCCATGTCCAATAAACGTCGGTCAAAAGCTAGTTCTGGACCGCGTGCATACACTGAACTCCAGTCAGTGAGCGTTACATTGAAGTCGCCCATTATCAAGACGTCAGATCGAGAGGCAAATCTTTCTAGCTCTTCTAGCAGGCGAGCGTCAGCCTCAAAGTCAATTCTTGGTGGTCGGTAGACGGACATGACTTCAAGGCCATGTGATCTCGGAACCTTTATAGTGAGCCAAATAGTTTCGGATCTGCATGCAAACTGTTCCGTTTTTTTCTGACACTAGGAGTCCGTGTTTTTCGTAGGTTACAACGCCTCCTCCATGACACCCTTCCCAGTCTCTTGTTAATAGCTGGTAGCCAGGTATAGTTAACTCACGGTTGTCCACGTGTTGGAACAACCAGGTTTCTGTCAAAGAGATTACGTCTGATGAGAGACCACATATATGGATCTTCATCTCGTCAAACTGACAACATGCTTTGCGCATTAGTGTACATGAATTTTAAGGAACAAGGGGTTGTGATGCGGCTTGAGCCTTCAGTATACTCGTTTCCCCATTATATGCGAAGATGTTGTTGTAGGTCAGAAGGTTGCTTTTTCGGATCAGGTCGGGGTCAAACATTTTGTAGAAGGATCTGTCTGTGCTTTTAAGTTAGTCATAAACACCACTGCATTATATGCGTCAGTAAAAGTGGGGAGAAAATCACAGTCCTTAAACCGTAACTTACTCTCAAATTCTGGTAAGGGTTGTGTCACGTTTTTTAACCGGGAATATTTTAACACTAAAACAAAATGCTTTTTGCCACTGTAATGTAGTCACTTTATTGAGAGAAATTACGCATCTTAAAAAGGCATCAAAAAAGCATCCCTGGTAAAATTTGACCGATTGACAAGCGTTGAGCGTTTACTGTTGCAGAATGCTGCAAGGATCGATTATATTAGTCCAATGGGAATTTCGAACACAGGGACTTCTGTAGAATGGGATAGGTGATAAAATTATTTTTAGTAGTATGGAAAATGAGCGGGCAATTAACTGAGTCTGTGAAGGGCATTGGGAAAACTCGCATTCATAGCATAAGTCAGTTTTATTACTCCATTGAGTTGCTCAAAATGCTCCGCACTAGGCAGTATGCAAAATTGGGGCGTGTAAACGGACGAAAAGGAGGGAATCCGAGTTTATTGGTTGAAGAAGGTTGAATTAGCTGACACGGTCTGTGGCAAGCAAACTTAACCGGAGTAATTTAAAAGGCAGTTGGTAAATACGTGCAGTCCGTTATTCATAATCAGGCCGAGGAATGAAGTTTTTAGCTATTTTCAAAGTTGGTATATAGCTCATGTGTGTGGAGGGAACGTTGGTTAGTCGTTCCCATGCCGCCTGCATGAAGGAGTCAACTAAACATCAATATACCCACTTCCAAGATACATATAAATTCTTTACATAACTCATGAACCCTTTCCCCGTGTAATTTTAACAGCCTGATTATTTTTTACCAACTGACTTCAATTTTTTATCTATAACACTTACCTTTACACTTTCTCCAACCCAAACCGTTAACCTGACCCAAACCTTAACCTGTCTCTTGAACATCTTGTTTAGCTCAGTCATAAAAGTAACCCTAATATGACATGCCTGTCTAAATCAAATAAGTAGGCATGTTATGGTTATAAAAATGAATGACTTACCTATGAGTTTGGCCTAAAATACTGCTGATCAGCCAGACCCAGATATGTAAATAAGTTTTTTTACAATTTATGTTTCCTCAAAATATCTGGAATCCAAAACAATTCACCAAAAGGAGTGCATTGGATAAATATGCCATCGGTGATCAAATTTCAGAAGATTATATAACAGGCAGGTACGTTAATTGATCTCCTAAGTGAGCGAAATTTTAAACAACGTGTTCATGGGCCTGTATATCAAGGTTTAAAATAACGATTTTTCTTGTCAGAGTGTGCTTGATTTGAGATGGCCAAGCATATCTTGATAAATGTAATCGAAACAAAACTCTGTAAGTCAATTTGTTTTGGGTAAGCTCGGAATCTTGTTAGAAAATTGAAATAGGTAAACTTTTTAAAATGTTCGTTTTTAAACTCTCGCCGATAACCTATTGTTATAAATCGGGCCATTATTTAAATTTCATATGAGTGATGTTTAGATGCGCTTTCTGGCTTATTAAGTGGACATGATGACTTGGAAGACCCAGTTTACTTGGTCCAACAATCACTTGTCACTATGACTAAAAGGTTTTACCGATCTCATTTTTACGAGTTTGACATATTGATACTTTATTTGCAGCTACTTATAGTTTGTTAGTAGAATGTATTTATTATATTAAGGATCGTAAATGTTACGCACTTATATTTTACAAGTTGGATTAGAAGAGCACAGAGTACTAACTTGATATAAAGGCTACGAAGAAAAATATATAACGGAAGGATACAGGCGCGATGAAGGGAGACACACTGACAAGGTTGCAGGACAGGAACAAAAGGTCGAAAAGAGTGGTGAGTCCTTCACAACCAAAACGTGATGTCATGCTTCGTCAATACACTTCACGGATGATAAAAGAAATTGAAAGCTCATAGCCCTGTTGGCATGAAAGATGATTAGAAGGAGGAGAGGAGAATAAATGTCTCTTTTTTGCCAATATGAATAAATCTGCGGCCGTTTACTCCGAGGTCATCAGCTTCTTGAATTCTGAAAGGATAAACCAAAACAGTGTTTAAAATGAAGGTCGGAAGTTACTTCCAAAACTCTAAAAAGTATGGTATTTAGAGCAGAAAAACGTTCGCTTATTAATGATGGAATAAACCTTAGTTGTACTTAAATACTACGTATCTTTACGCTATACAATTAAGGATTTGGGTTTGGGCCACAAAGTGGTCATTGCGACGAAAAAAGGAGTGCATTTTGCAGAAACTGCATAATTTAAAGCTGCCCGTTCTGAGGTCTGCTAATTTCATTTATTGCTGCTACTAATAATGGGTCCGGGAGTGAAACGTGATCATCCGGATAATATTTTTGTTACTGCGATTGAGGTTTGCTTCTTCTCATCTGTTATATAGAAATTTTTCCTATTTATATGTTAAACGCAGTTTGTAATAATAAAAAAATAAATGTTGTTCTTGCATAACGCTATGGTTGGATTGCAGTTAGGTGGCAGAGAACTTACCGTCAAAGTCTACGAAGCCGGATCCATCAGTGTCTGTATCGCGAATCATCTCGTCGATCTCCTCCTCAGTCAGGTCATCACCGAGGCTCTTTAAGATCCATCTAAGATCTTCGACGTCGATTTCGCCTCTTCGGTTCTTGTCAAGGACTCGGAAGGCCTCACGGAGGTCCTTTTCATCCTGATCATCTTGTAACTTCTTGCCGTAGACGATAAGGAAGCCCTTCAAATCGATGAATCCCGTGGCTGTCGACAGTAGAAAAACATACTCAAACTAATGTCCCAAAAAACTATAAAAATACTCTGTTTGCCAAACGATGCCAAAGAAGCCATTTTTCTGGCCAACTGTCCCACACCAGTCAGGCCAACGTAATATGAAGTTACTTCTCGGGACAGGCGAACACGTGAGATTTTTATTCGGCAGCTTATCTTTGTGGTTCTCCGAATAGATCTTTAAAAGTAAACACTTTTCAGTTTTCTTGACGCTTCCCACACTGTTGTACGTAAAGCAAGCCCTTGCAGTTAATGCTATTATGGCAATTCCGATGAATTAAAATATGTATGAGGTCGCATAGTTCTGATTGATTGATGTTGGCCTACGAGTTTTCCGTCCGTTTACTGGTAAATTAGCCATAATTCTCCAGCGTACCGTACCGCACCACAGAATTCATCTTGAAATGCCGCCTTAAAGAGAAGTTAAACTCAGCGTTCATCAGCGCCTTCTCCGTTTGGTGATTCCACGGTTCTTCATTCGTAAGCGCTTGGTCAGTTGGAACTATACAGGCCGTTGCTCTCTCTCTCTCTCTCTCTCTCTTTCTCTCATTTGACCAAAGACCTTGGACTTCAGCATCCACTCCAGACTCGGCTAAGACAAATCCAGAAGCATAACCAAACATTTGCAACTCCCACAAGGGCCTATAAGTTCCCTTTGACAGCAACCTGGCTCACCACCGTTCTTATTCACGTATCTTTCGGGTTGGTCTATACCACTTTGGATAAACAAACGTGCGATCCTGGGGACGCCTCCGGAAAATTATGGATGAACGTGGAATTTATGTCGTTCTTGATGTAAGCAAGGAGATGAATCATGAATCAGCTTAGAAGAAAAAGGTGGAAATGCTAGAACACGAAGTTTATTGGCCTGACATACTGAATTCTTGCTCTAACCCATAATTATTATCTGCGACTGTCTGTGATGCTGGGTTTGAACGAAAATCTGGAAAGATAAACCAATAAAATTCCTGTTCATGCAATTTCTTCTTCTTCTTCATCTTCTTTTTCTAAGGAATGAGGTCTTTTAGTATGAACTTTCAGCTGGCGTGAAATACGATAGACAAAAGTTAAATTGTTTGTGATTTATTTGTAGAAAATCTTGGTTACTTTTGTCCGCAAAATGGATCGAAGTTTCGCTGCCAAACGCTATACGGTATTGTCAGGTAGCACTGCTGACGTTTGCAAATCGTTTTGCGGTCAAACTTTAACCTTAAATGCAAAGCTTTGATCACAGCTCTAACCAAAACGTGCGAACGCGAAACAAAAACACGTTACTACGGATACTGTTAGCACTATGCCTACTTAAATCAAATAAGTAAGTACGTTAAAGTACATATTCAATCGTAACCTAATTCTCCATGAAGTTGTGAAAGTACTTTGACTTATTTTCCCTGTGTGCTTGCCCCCGAGGATCCTTCTGTTTCCACGCGAGACCTTGACAGCTCACCTAATAGAATCATAATTTTCTTTATTATTTCCTGTACTTAAGTAATGAAAACGGTCAACTACGAGAACAACAAATCCTGGACGAAAAAGAAGTCGTGCATTAACAATGCAGTTGAATTGTTAAGATCTCTGCATTATTCATTAGTTTTGAGCCTGCCATTTTGAACGAAATTTCGCTGAGAATTCTGGTCATTTTACAGAAAATGCATCGAGTTTCTCGCGCTCACAAAATCTTCAAACTGACTTCACTGTTCTCTGGAGATGGTGGGGGCTTTTTATCACTGACTCATTGAATACACGCGAATTCTCGTAAGTATTTGGCAAATTTGAAATAAAGTTTATTTCCACTGATCGCGCCTACCGATGAGTTGTATATTTTCGACCTTTCTGTCAAGGTTCATCTGTTTACACAACTACAGTGTTAGTGGCCAATGAGAAATCCCTTGGTGGACATCTCGCCAGTTGGAGTTCCGAGCAGGAACCGAAAGGCTCTGCCCCTCTAAACTTTACCAGCTTAATGGCAGATCAGATCATTTGATTTGGGGGTCAGAAAAGGAGGCCGTACCAGGCGACGTAAGTTCAGTTTCGCTTAGTGGATTTAAGGGAAATTAGCACCCGCCCTTGTTCATCTGACGGAATTCACCCTCGAAAACACAGATCGGATAAACAAAGATGAGCGGATGAAAGCGATAATGCGCTAGGAAAGGGCAAAGAGTGTTAGTGACGAAAAGGCTTGACGATCGCAAACAAGGATTACAGACCGGGGCAAGAAGAGATGCGTGCGTGAGGAGGGGGAGAAGGAGGAGAAGGAGAAGGCTAATTGATCAAAAGGTAGAGATGTGAAGTACTGTCACGAGTCAGACAAAGTGAAGCTCATATAAATGAGCAAGATAGAAGCAGGGTGAGGTAAGCTTTTAAGCAGTAGTAGAAGTAGTAGCAGTAGTAATATAAGTAGTAGTAGTAGTAGTAGTAGTAGGAGGAGGAGGAGGAGGAGGAGGAGGAGGAGGAAGAGGAGGAGGAGGAGGAGGAGGAAAAAGAGGAAAAGTTAGATGTGCGTCTTTCGTATGCTTACCATCATCATCTACTTGGTCTGCCCACTCCTTCAAGAGATCGGGTTTTATGGTGAGATTGAGGGCACGGAACGCTGGACCAAGGTCGTTTGTGCTGATCTTGTCCTGTCCTCGCTTATCAAACTTTTTGAAAACCTCAGTTGCCACTGGAGATGACCGTCGCGCGATGGGAGAAAAAGAAAACGCAGTTATTAGAGAGTGTATTTACATGAATGACCCCTTATTGGCTATTAAAGTTACACTTAATAAAAAGAAACTACATTGAAATAAAATGCTGAATCAAACCTTCAGTGAAGGGATTGTAACAGAATAAACATCAATTACCCTAAAGACAATAAAAACCACCAAATCCGAACTCAACAACTTAAGAAAGCATTCGATCTTCCTTTTAAGCAAAAATCGCTGTTTCTTTTCCCCCAAAAAGCAAAATCTCAGCGTATGAGCAGAGTTACAGCAATTAGGGAATCTGATATTATATTAACTGGATCATAAAACTTCATTAGGCTCAGGAAAGGTTCAACCCGAGATGTTAACTTGGATTCATTGGGGTACTGAGCATCGAAAGTCAGTTTTCCGCACACCTATTGAGCCATCGAGTTTACATTCTGCTCGTCAGGCTGCTAGGTCAAACTGGACTGGCGTTTGCCGATTCGCCTAATTTCGGGACAGAAACGAATCATTATGCTTTACCTGGCAAGTCCAAGTATAGATTCCATAAAAGTATGCATGCAATTTTTTTAGATTTTCCAAACAACTAGCTTCATATGTTGTTTTGGAGGCCATATAGAACTCTGAAGGATCGATCGATGAGCAGAACCTTTAGCAGTCGTCAGACAGCAGTGCAAATATTCATGCATTACGTTTATGTGGTTCAGAAAGAAATTCATTGCACACACACACACACACATCAGTTAGACCATCTAAGTCCGATGATGTCAATCTTATGCTCCACAGAAGGGTAGTGCAGGGACACTGACTTGAGCTCAAATTAGTTTAAAGTTATAGTAGACTTGCACAGAATCTGCCGCACACTCTCTTCCCTTATCAGCCTGTGCCCGGTGTGAAGACAGAGCCAAGAAGACCTGAGGCGGGGTGCGGCATGAGCCGGGGCGGGGCGGCTCGGATCCCAACTGAGTGAGAGTGCCATAAAGGCCACATTAAGAAGGAACCATAGCAGCCTGCCTCGCAGTCCGCCAGTTGTCTTTTGCGCGCAGCGGCACGCACTGAGCTGACAACGGTATCCGAGTTATCCCGTCAAGTGGCAACCTTCCAAGTCACGGCTTTTAGCGCACCGTGATAGTTTCAAGCGCGTCAGATTGTTTATAGTGAGGAAAATACGCTGAGCAGTTGACCTCACTCTCTCCCCCACCCCCGCAATCAGACAACCATCCGAGCCGGTCAGTTGTCTCATGTGGGAGTGGGCGCATTGGCTGACGGGTCGGCATACCCGTTATTCTGCGCCACAGCACAACCTGGCCCCCATAATGCACGTACCAGGATTTACTTACTCAGGGGATATGGAGGAACCATCGCCACCTGTCTCCCAGTCCAATGGTCGGCCACTCGACAAACACAACACATACACTGGGCCGACGACGTGATCTGGCCTTCCAAGCCACGGTTTCTAGGACACCGGGATTTTATCAGGTACATTATGATGATTGTGAGGGTGTTGTCTATGTATTAGTGAAGATGGTGTGCGCTGATGTGGCTTAGCCTCCGGTGGTTTATCGCAGGTTGTCATGGAAGCGCATGTGTCCTAGTAGGGCCATGCGGTATATACATGTGCGAGACCAAAGAAGACAGTGAAGGCGGGCGCGTCGACTGTACGTCGGAGCCCAAGGCACTGGTTCACCAGCCTCCGCGTGATGGATTCGCTGGTGACCGACCAGGCCGATGCGCTAGTTGAAGTTATATATATATATATATATATATATATATATATATATATGATAGTGTGGGGCTCACCGATCTGCGTAAGAAACGTGCTTGTTCCGTTGTGCACTGGAGCTCAGACTAGAGCCCTCGCAGGCGGTCGCATAGCGACAAGTAGCATATGATGGAATGGAACCGATAAAGACAAGGGAGACCGGAAAGGCCATTTCTGGCTTATTAGCCGTCATCAGCCAGTCATGCCCAATCCCAAGTGTAGCACACCTGGGATTTGAACCCGAAAACTTTGGTATTTGAGTCGAATGCTCTACCATTGAGCCACGGGCTCGTTGATTTGTCGGTTGTGATCGGGAATATGATGATAGTGTGGAGCTCACCGATCTGCTTAAGGAACGTACTTGTTCCGTTGTGCCCTGGAGCTCAGACTAGAGCCCTCGCAGGCGGTCGCATAGCGACAAGTAGCATATGATATATATATATATATATATATATATATATATATATATATATATATATATATATATATATATATATATATATATATATATATGCGACTGCCTGTGAGTACTCTTGTCTGAGTTCCAGGGCGCAACGGAACATAAATGTTCCTTAAGCAGATAGGTGAACAACACACTGACATCATATTTCCGATCGCAACCGACAAAACAACGAGCCCGTGGCTCAACGGTAGAGCGTTTTACTTAATTGTCAAAGGTCTCGGGTTCCAATCCCAGGTGTTCCCCACTTTGGATTGGATATTGCTTGCTGATGATAGCTAATAAGCCAGAAATGGCTATTCCGGTCTCTATTGTCTTTGCCTGTTTCATTTCATCATATGCTACACGTCGCTATGTGACCGCCTGTGAGGGATCTAATATGAGCTCAAGAGTACAACGAAACATACATGTTCCTTAAGCAGATCGGTAAGCCGCATACTATCATCATATTCCCGATGGCAACCAACAAAACAACGAGCCCGTGGCTCAATGGTAGAGCGTTCGACTCAATTACCAAAGTTCGCGGGTTAAAATCTCGGGTGATCCACACCCAGGATTGGGTATGACTGGCTGATGACGGCTAATAACACAGAATTGGCCATTCCTGGCTCCTTTGTATTTGTCCGTTCCAGTTTATCAGCATATGCTACATGTCGCTATGCGACCGCCTGCGAGGGTTTTAGTCTGAGCTCAAGGGCGAAACGGAACATACATGTTCCTTAAGCAGATCGGTAAACCGCATACTATCATCGAATTCCCGATCGCATCCGACAAAATAACGAGCCCGTAGCTCAATGGTAGAGCGTTTGACTCAATTTCCAAAGTTCACGGGTTTAAATCTCGGGTGATCCACACTCAGGATCGGGTATGACTGGCTGATGATAGCTAATAAGCCAGAAACGGTCATTCCGGTCTCTATTGTCTTTGCCGGTTTCATTTTATCATATGCTACACGTTGCTATGTGACCGCCTGCGAGGGATCTAATATGAGCTCCAGAGTACAACGAAATATACATGTTCCTTAAGCAGTTCGGTAAGCCGCATACTATCATCATATTCTCGATCGCAACCGACAAAACAATGAGCCCCTGGCTCAATGGTAGAGCGTTCGACTCAATTACCAATAGGTTGCGGGTTTAAATCTCGGGTGATCCACACCCAGGATTGAGTATGACTGGCTGATGATGGCTAGTAAGTTAGAAATGGCCGTTCCGGTTTCCCTTGTCTTTGTCGTTTCCAGTTTATCAATATACGCTACATGTCGCTATGTGACCGCCTGCGAGGGCTCTAGTCGTAGCTCCAGGGCACAACGGAACACACATTTTCCTTAAGCAGATCGGTGAACAACACACTGAAATCATATTTCCGATCGCAACCGAAAAAAACAACGAGCCCGTGGCTCAATGGTAGAGCGTTTGTCTCAATTAGCAATGGTCGCGGGATTAAATCTCGGGTGATCCACACCCAGGATCGGGTAGGACTGGCTGATGATAGCTAATAAGCCAGAAAAGGTCATTTCAGTCCCTTTTGTCCCTGCCGGTTTCATTTAATCATATACTACACGTTGCTATGTGACCGCCTGCGAGGGATCTAATATTAGCTCCAGAGTACACCGAAACATACATGTTCCTTAAGCAGATCGGTAAGCCGCATACTATCATCATATTCTCGATCGCAACCGACAAAAAAACAAGCCCCTGGCTCAATGGTAGAGCGTTCGACTCAATTACCAATGTTCGCGGGTTTAAATCTCGGGTGATCCACACCAATGATTGGGTATGACTGGCTGATGATGGCTAATAAGTTAGAAATGGCCGTTCCGGTCTCCCTTGTCTTTGTCGATTCCAGTTTATCAATATACGCTACATGTCACTATGCGAACGCCTGCGAGGGCTCTAGTCTGAGCTCCAGGGCACAACGGAACATACATGTTCCTTAAGCAGATCGGTGAGCAGCACACTGTCATCATATTCCCGATCGCAACCGACAAAACAACGAGCCCGTGGCTCAATGGTAGAGCGTTTGTCTCAATTAGCAATGGTCGCGGGTTTGCATCCCATGTGTTCCACACTTTGGATTGGGTCTGACTGGCTGATGACGGCTAATAAGACAGAATTGGCCATTCTGGTTTATCAACATATGCTACATGTCGCTATGCGACCGCCTGCGAGGGCTTTAGTCTGAGCTCCAGGGCACAACGCAAAATACATGTTGCTTAAGCAGATCGGTGAGCAACACACTGTCATCATATTCCCAAACGCAACCGACAAATCAACGAGCCCGTGGCTCAATGGTAGAGCGTTTAACTCAATTACCAGATGTCGCGGGTTTAAATCTCGGGTTATCCACACCCAGGATTGGGTATGACTGGCTGATAATTGCTAATAAGCCAGAAACGGCC
The DNA here is from genome assembly GCA_017591395.1 of Schistocephalus solidus. Classification (NCBI taxonomy): domain Eukaryota; kingdom Metazoa; phylum Platyhelminthes; class Cestoda; order Diphyllobothriidea; family Diphyllobothriidae; genus Schistocephalus; species Schistocephalus solidus. Next base: position 56,166 of record WEDG01007841.1, read on the forward strand.
ATTCCGGTCTCTATTGTCTTTGCCGGTTCCATTCCATCATATGCTACACGTCGCTATGTGACTGCCTGCAAAGGAATCTAATATGAGCTCCAGAGTACAACGAAACATACATGTTCCTTAAGAAGATCGGTAAGCCGCATACTATCATCATATTCTCGATCGCAACCGACAAAAAAACGAGCCTCTGGCTCAATGGTAGAGCGTTCGACTCAATTACCAATGTTCGCGGGTTTAAATCTCGGGTGATCCACACCAATGATTGGGTATGACTGGCTGATGATGGCTAATAAGTTAGAAATGGCCGTTCCGGTCTCCCTTGTCTTTGTCGATTCCAGTTTATCAATATACGCTACATGTCACTATGCGAACGCCTGCGAGGGCTCTAGTCTGAGCTCCAGGGCACAACGGAACATACATGTTCCTTAAGCAGATCGGTGAGCAGCACACTGTCATCATATTCCCGATCGCAACCGACAAAACAACGAGCCCGTGGCTCAATGGTAGAGCGTTTGTCTCAATTAGCAATGGTCGCGGGTTTGCATCCCATGTGTTCCACACTTTGGATTGGGTCTGACTGGCTGATGACGGCTAATAAGACAGAATTGGCCATTCTGGTTTATCAACATATGCTACATATCGCTATGCGACCGACTGCGAGGGCTCTAGTCTGAACTCCAGGGCACAACGGAACATGCATGTTCCTTAAGCAGATCGGTGAGCCCCATACTATCATCATATTCCCGATCACAACCGACAAAACAACGAGCCCGTGGCTCCATGGTAGAGCGTTCGACTCAATTACCAAAGGTCGTGGGTTTAAATCTCGGGTGATCCCCACTTAGGATTGGGTATGACTGGCTGATGACGGCTAATAAGCCAGAAATGGCCATTCCAGTCTCCCTTTTCTTTAAATATGAACGACTAAAAATCAATTTTTCCAACGAAATATCCACCTCAATGTATCATACTGGAACGCATACTGCCTCAGTTATTCAATATTTATGTGAATAATCAGAGAAATACTGCCGACAATAACAAAAGTAACTCGAGTCCTCATCAGCCAGCCAGCCATGCCCTGAGAATCGAAAGTGAGACCCGTTATTTTGAAGTCGAATGCCATAACATTTGATACACAGTCCCTTTGTCTTGTCGGTTGCGATCGGGTCAATTAATAATAATCGACGGAAACTCGAGAAATAATGCCAATAAATAGAAAATTGTAGAATGACCATTAAGAAGTAAAGTCGATCCTTGGGACAAGAACGTTTTTTGCTTGAGGTCTCAGCTTCCAGCTCAAATCCGTCTTCAGAGATAGCGTCCGAAAAGAGTTATTCATACACAAGGAGCTGTCGATTTATAAGATACAATCGTTATGCTGCTGCAAACAGCTCCCTCTTCGTCGATGATGATTACCCTCTGGTGCACTAATGGCTTGCTGGCCGGCATACGGGACGTTCTTCGACAACATTTAATCACCCGTGTTGTAGTTTGGCATAATGATTGCTCCGTCACCTGGAACACTGGCGCTGGTGTTTAAAAATATATTCGCCTGCGCACTCCCTGGGTGGCTGATTGCTTTGGCCAACCTGAGTCTCAGCACCATATATGTGGTGGGGAGGTCATTACACTTGTTAAGAGGCAGGCAGCCCGTAAACCATGATTCAAGCAAATCACGGCACACAGGATTATCACCTCTCGCGAGAACTTCACGTCATCAAACTTAAATGTGTGGTTGGGTCTCGCCGTTTGAGCGCCAACTCGAGCATTGGTGTCATTTCACCGCACTGCCACCACGTGTTCGGCAATTCGCGTCTGGAGCAGTCCTTCAGCCTCTTGGACACCGTTGCCATGCCCGCAAGCAGACCATATCCGATAAGCGACTTCAGACGTTTCTTGCTGTAACGGTGACTATTTGGTCTCATTACCTGCTTCCTGATGGTTGCCTCAATTACTTCCTGGGATTCGCAGTTTTCGCGCTGAAGAGAATAATCATTCTTGATATCTGCACCGTCAGCATACGCTGCTCATTCAACTCCAGCATCAACGTATCGGAGGTTTGAACCAGAGTCAGCTGATCACTGTTTAAAGTCCTCACTGCTACACACCAAGCTTACGTTTTTCCAATAGCGATTAAGAACATGCACAAAAGTGGGAGTGACATACGTCAATCTATTCTTATTATAGGATAGATAGGAGACATCTCCGTTTCCATCTTGCAGTTGAATATTAATAGCACCTGTAGGCGGTCGCATGGTGAATAGCAATGAGCAATTGTTGGTTTTTGTCGACAATGACCGGAACTTGCTGGTCATCAGCCGGTAACACACCAAATCCTGGAATGAATCTCCAAGCCAACAGTCACTGTGACCATGTTCAACTCGATTGGAGCCGAACGGATAAGATCATTTGTGTCCGCATTCACAAATGTTGATATTTTGCTCATTTAGAGATTACCCATGATGCCACAGCTGTTAAAGTCCGTGCGTATGCGTCAAATGGAAAAAGCCAGAAAGCGGCACATCAATCAGAATATATATAATTGATGAAATAATCTCCTCTGGAAAATCGATATGCAGTTTTCCCGAGTCAGGGCATCCAGCAACAGTAAATTCCTCTTGCAGTTTGAAGATACCAAAAATTTGGGCTGCAACGTATCTGTCAATTTTACTATCTCTTTTTCTCTCTCTCTCCACTTCCACTTCGACTTTCCATTGATACACCTCAGCGATCAGTGACTTTACGTCATTTAAAGGTTGTAAGAAGTACAAAATTTGGGAATTTATAACGAACAACTTCAGTTATTTACACTATAATCCAGTGGAGAGGTTTTGGATGACATTCGCTCTCAGTAAATGCTCGTAAGACATAAACAAGCATATGATGAAAAAGAACCTGCATAAATCGGACCGCACAGACAATTCAGTGTGTGTTTGCGTGGATTAGTGGACTGACGGACTAAGAGTCCGGCTGCAATGGCTCCTTCTTAATGTGGCCTCTATGGCAATCCCACTACGCGGGATCCGTGCCAGGTGTGGCGGCACGCCTAGAGTCGGCTCCGGCTGCGCAAGAAACCGTCGCCCTCTCCTGCACCCGACCATTCTTACTTGTTCACGCCACCGCGCCCAGGTGGGTGTGAGGAGTCAGAGAGCTTGCTATGGATGCAATGCAAGTCTATTCTCACGGTTATCTAATTCACGCCAAAGTCACGATCCCCGCACCAACCCCTCCGGACACGGAGGACCCCATCGCTTACGTTGGTTGAACTGTCGTGAGTAGCTTCCTCAAAGGCCTGCCAAATTGTCCTACTTATCGGGTTCTGTAATTGAAATAATAATTGCTCATCGATGGGGTATTCTTAAAGTGAATAAGAATGTGGGATTGGTTGAACTGGGATTGGTTGAACTGGGATTGGTTGAACTGGGATTGGTTGAACTGGGATTGGTTGATTTGTCGTGAGTAGCTACCTCAAAGGCCTGCCTCAAAGGCCTACCTCAAAGGCCTGCTACCTCAAAAGGCCTGCCAAATTATCGGGTTCTGTAATTGAAATAATAATTGCTCATCGATGGGGTATTCTTAAAGTGAATAAGAATGTGGGATAGAAAAGATGGGGACACGATTTCCGGAGCTGTAATTTACACGTAGGCCATTTCTAATTCGCACTTGCTCCTTATCTGCTGTTGTCTCTGATGATGGGTTCGAGCACATAACTGAAACAACCAATGATTCAAACTATTGTTCTGAAATTGCATCTCCTTCTTCTCGAAATGGGCCACTCATTTGGTCCACTGGCAGGACAGGGTAATAGAAAAACCCATACTTCAGGTTTCTTTGTGTTAAATTACAGGAAATTACGGTTAGGATTAAGGTGAGGATTTCCGTTCAGGGTTCAGTTAGGACTAGCGTTTAGTTTGGGGTGAATTGTAGGGTAAGGATTAAGATAAGATCTGCGGTTGAGTATTGAAGTTTAATGTGCATATGCATTTTTTTCTCTCTCTCTTTCGCTCTCTTCCTTTCTCATGGTTTGTGTGCACGTATACCATAGAAATTACTGTTGCCCTGTTCGTCTGTACATACTTTTTAAAATGGTTGAATACCTGTACCCCTTCTGTACTGAACGTACAAGTTTTCTTCAGTTGAGTGAGTGCTACCTTTAGCAGGTGACGTCTATGACCAATGAAAATTACGAAATTTACCCACTCCCCTTTGATAATGACAAATGAAATGTCAGTCTTTATGTTTACAGTCGTACTCGTTAATTGGTATTACCTTACTGCGTATTTCGAATAAGACAACAGCCATTGATTAATTATAGGGGTAATATTAGTATGCTGTAATTTAAATGCGATAGTGGGACAAATACCCACCGTAAAATACTGTGGTCTATGTTTTGGTAAACCAATTATATATTTTCGAAGCGTAATGTACGAAGCCGACTTTTAAATGAATGTTGAGTGTCGTGGGAGCATGATATGTGTCATATTTAGGATAGAAGCTCTATAAATAAGCCTTTTGTTTACTCGTAGTAAACAATTGAGACGGGTTTTACAGACCCACCTGGCGAATGCTGCTGGTACCATGACGAGGGACCTGCCAACAGCACTCACCACTCCGGTACAGCAAAGCCCTCCTCTGCATATTTACGCAGCATACCGACCGCACGGAGATATGTTTGGTCAGTGAGTGAAAACGGACCTCAAGAAAGTTTGGTCAGTTTTGTTCAGGGTTGTCAATGCATTGAGCCTCGGTTGACTTGTGTTTCCGAGATCTGTGACTGTGACCATGCCGCCAAGACTGCATAATCCTTGTGCACACCGTCGTTTCTACAACAATGTCAAATTCGGCTGCTGGTTTCCGACTCACGTCTGACACAGAAAAACTTCGAGCATCCCTCCTGTCCTAGCTGCAATTGCCTTCGCTCTGTCTACCCGGCAATAGGCGCTTTACTCTCGCTCTTCTCATCCTTCTCTCAAGTAAACATCCCACACTTGCCCCTCAAACTAACAATCCATGAACCTTCCCAGCTTATCTGCCCCATTCCGCCTTTTAACTGGAAGCAAGACGTAGACGAAACCACAAGACCCCTTTCGATACTGTATGTTTAACCAAAGTGACCTCTGAAGTAGGTAGATAGCATCAATAAGTTGAGTATTTAATACTTTTTGACAGGTTTTTGGCCAGACTGTGTGAAAGCGAGAGGTGTGGCAAACGATATTTAAACATTTCCACTCCAAAATATCTCTAAGAATTTTGCTACCTGATAAAAAATTTTGAAGGTAAAACGTCTCGGCTATCTTATCTCCTTGTTCCACGTAATAATATTGGAACTTTAATTATAGATTATACCAAGTAGCTGAAGACTTATCAAACTTGCCAAAAAATTGAAAGTCAAGTTCATGCCACGGACATAGTGAGGAGTTTCAGATAAAAAACTGTGGCTATTACCACACATCAATTTGACCGTCGTAGTCCAACGATATCCACCGTATGCTCCACAGAAGGCTGGTGCAGGGGACTCAGGTCATGTTAAAAACCGCCTTTCAGAGTTAAATGGTAAGCTGATTCAGACCAGAAAAGCTGATTGTTATCGCAGGATCGTTTTGGACAAGGAGTGGCTCACAAGACTAGATTTTTCGTACTGCTGGTGTATTGGAGGGTTTATTTGTATCTTCCCTGTCAAATGACTTGATTTTAACAACTTAACAAAAATTCAAATTGTCTGTCGAGTTAGCCGAACTTTGTGGATCAATTTTTTGCTTTATTCGGGTCTGGCAGGTTTAGAAACTGCCTGAATTGTTGTCATTTCAACGGAATATAGATGAGTTTCTGTGGGATTTCTTTGGACTGGTGACTTCATTGGTTACGCCGGGTACCAGGTCGTTTTGTATCTGGTTCTGTCAATGCAGTATTCTCAGCTTTGTCGATATGTAGGCAGTGAGGAAGAGCTGAGTAAGCTGAAGATTGAGGAATAGCTCTATTGGTGGAATTGGTGCGTGGAAGGCTCTTCTCTAATACAATCGCTCTATCTTTGAGCCTGCTGTCTAGAAGGTTCAGTTTTTGAGGGCCAAACACATGGCTTACATTAGTACATACTTTCATAAATAAGTAGATCATCAACCGTAATTATGTGGTATGATTGCATTTAAATTGATTAGTTAGCTGCGGTTGTAGTATTTATTATTACGTTGTATCATTCCTAGATATTTCCATCACATAGGCATGCCGGCTCCCACTAGCGCACTTCATTTATACTGCAGGCTCGAATGGCACGCGAAAAATGAGCGCCAACTAAAAATGAAGTTTTTCTATTGATTTTCAATGGTTTTTAAATCTATATCCGTTTCAACCAACGCATGCACAAAAACAGTTATTTATAACCTTGGTAGCAAATTTTACGCTAAATTTTAGGGTTTAGAGCACTTTTTTAAATTCCTGATTAATTTTGGAGTCGACATTTTGTTGCAATAACAGTAAGGGTTTTCACACTTCAACCTTTCGGAATACCAGCTAAGAAAAGAGCACATTCATCTTAGTTAGTGAACCTAAAACCGTATAATGCTCATAAAGTTTTGCGAAGGAGATATATTGTGTTATGTAGTTCATTAAGAACTGGATCTACACGGAGATGTTTGAATATATATTTTGAACTTGTAAAAAACCCCACAATCACAATCTTTTTAACGCATAGTTACGCTCTTTCGGGTACAAGATGTGAAGATCAACTAAATTGGCTACAAACGAGTGTGAGACAGGATATTTTCCATATTTAGCTAAGATTCTGAAGGCCGCAAAATCTGAATTTTAATAGCCAGCTTCCTAACCTAACTGAAATATCCTGGAAGAATATTGCATCATAATCGATCTTATGGTCTCACTTGGGTAATCATTTCTAACCGAATTGATATTTTAGAGTATCAGTTGAAATTTTAGGAAAAACGTCCCCTACGGTATATATGAACGCGATTTAGGCAGACGACAAGACGGAACGTGTAGAGACCAAGAAAAGCAGGAATTGCACTACCCGACAAAGTTCTCGACACGCCGGTTTAGATTATTTGGCCTACAAAAGCATCTTGTCTTCCTCTTTTTTTTCTTCCTTCGACATCGAATCTTTGCGCATTCACTTGCCATAGTTACAGTGAGAACCGTAGCAGTATCGTGACATCAGAAAAAAATGTATATCCCACTCCAGCAATGGGGAATTCTCTATGAAGCACGCCGGCGCATTGCAAACAGCCAACGGCGGTAGTGCCTCATCACAAGGGTGCGTCCGCACACACGCACATGCACGCTGGTCCAGGGCGTTTAATGGGCAAATATGCCAAACACTCGTCATTTAGCGCCAACGGCCAATCACTTGATTGCGAAGACTACACCCAGATGGATGCAAAGTCCTGTGTGCCTAATGCGCGTTGAAAGGTGCTGGCACGCACGCACGCTCACACATCGTAAACTACATGGGAGGGGGATCGATAAAATTGGCAACGCGCAGGGGCATGTTTAAAAGCCGGAATTGCAGGGCGCGCCGAATACAAATCCATGCGTCTTCTAAGAATATCCTTAGGAATATCCAAGTAAACAGGGAAAGCAGAATATTTGGGTGCATTACAGCGCAGAAATTTTAAAGCAGATACATAGTGAGGTAAATTTTGCGACATAGGTTAACGATTTTTAGGCTGTCGGTTACCAAATGGGTTCAGGCTAATGAAAACCCATACGTTGGGCATGGAAACGTTATTTGAAGCCTTGGCCTATTCAGGAGTGTATTTTTGAGGCTAATTTATATAAATTCCTTTGAATTCAGACGAAAAATAGCTGTTGGAGCTAACTTTTGACATTCCAGTGCTCGTAGTTACTATAAACAGCAACAATGCAGTCGGAGTCAGAATTAACACGAAAGCCAGACGTAGACGCCTCTTATGACCGCCAAAACACTCAGTTGTAGGAAAGGAAATATAGATGAAGACAATTTAACTTGAACTACCGCGCGGTAAAACTAAGGATGCTAACCAGACGCTATATATCGCAGGACTATAGAGTCAGAAACTGCAGAGAATTACCAACTGGTCATATATTGTGTAAGCAGCATAACCGTTTTCCAAAAATAGATATCATTCAAGTGCGTAGGCATGTTTAAGCCACCTTTCTATTTGCATCCAGCAGCTGCAAGTTGTTTAGTAAATCACTTGCTTCCTGACGTTCCTTTGTGGTCGTTCTTCTGCATCTGGCTTCCAACGCGAAGGCTAAAGAAAGAGGACCAGACTGCTGCTCGAAAGTTGGTCCTCAATGGGCACACTTAACAGAGCCATAGACTTGCATCCCGTCTACCAGGCGATACGCACAAGGCTTGAGTCAGTTCGGGCAGGGGTAATGGGACAGTCGAGCAAAATCACGCGGGACCGACAACTGACGTTATAGAAAAAGAAGAGAGGGGCCGGTCGGAGGCCACGTGACCAGCGTGGAACATCACCTCACCACCACGCCCACGAGGTTTGAAATCAACTCACGCGGACACCAACAACTGATCAGTTCGCTGGCTGACGTGGGGCAGGCCAATACGCACGCTGACTTGCCAACAAATTCGACGGCAGAAAAAGGAACAAATGCCACGCGAGTGGACAGTTCAAACCTAATCAGCGGCAAACAGGCAGGTCAAAGTTCATACGCTTAGCACGGATATAATACCGGCCAGACGTCAAGGCTGAAACAGTCAAGACCAGCAGGACGATCAACCAGGGAGCTCTGATGATGGAAACGAGGGTGTTTCCGAAACTTCAGTCCAAATACATTTCGGTCCATGAACTCGTCCCTTCTTCTTCGTCTTCTTCGGGGGACGATGAGCTCGATAAGATATCTGGACCTCGCATCTTCACTCATATTATATATATATATATATCTTTTGGATGGGAGATCAAAAATTGGTTACAGGACTAACTCGAGCCGTATTGCCTTGGGGTTCACACTCGAGGCCCCGCCAGCAGCCGCACAGTGGCTGGTGTTATAGGCAGAAGAAACGATCAATGATCGCCCAGCCACAAATATTCGTATTCCCTATAGACATCGACGAGACAACGAGCCCGTGGCTCAGCGGTTAAGGCGTTTGACTTCTAAAAGGTTGCGGGTTCGAGTGGGTATGGCTGGCTGATGACGGCTAAGAAGCTAGAAATTTCCATGCCAGTCTTCGTTGTCTATGTCGATAATTCCCTTCTTCATATACATATATGTATGTTTTGAAGGAGACCTCAGTCAGTCAAAACGGAATGGCACAATGTAACGACCGCTCACGTGGACTAATGTTGAACAAGCATTGCTTCCTAGGGATATTAAAAAGGTGGGTTTCAGCTTGACTAAGTGTGCTGTTAGCAGACCTGCAAGACCTAATGCAATGCTGCCAAACTCAACACCCACAGACGTACTGCTGTCAACAACTAGATAAGTCCACCAAAGTACCTTGTTATCATGGGAACTGTATCGACTCGATTTTTCTTAAACGGATGACCTCCTGATTTTGTTCGTTGATGTATGCGGTGAGATCAATTCAAAGAAAAACTTATTTCTTAAACTACGACGGCCGTTGGCATGAAATATAGTGCACCACCGAATATGTTGTATATTGCCGGTTTTTTTGTAACGAGATAGATCGCCAGTTTCTAAGATTTCTGAAAGCATTTAGTCTACCTATAACCTACATATGAACAAATTAATATCAGTCGAGGTAAATGGAGTTTTCCAAGGTTCGAATGAAATGACTCGCTTGCTGATAAATTTTTTAGCGGTCCAATCTACGAACAATATTGCTTAAACAGCACCACTGTAAAATTCTAATGAGTAAACAGATAAAATGTGAACAATGGCAAAATCTTATATTTTTGAGCAATTTCTTCTCGACAGCCTTGTATGGTATCTTGTCTCATTTATTTATCATTGAACTAGAGCGCCTTTTGGAAAGTTTCAATCTGCAGTGGTGTGCATTAACAATGGAACACCTAATGTGGAAGAGGTCGGGTACATCTGCCCACCCAAAACCTCACTACACAGATGTGAACCAATAAAAAGGCCGAAATTAACCGATATGGTTTGCGGAAAAAATGGAAATGGAAAGTAAAAACGTGTGGTCTTGATCTTTAAACGCAATGCCACAAAGCCGGAGAAAAGACAGTAGTCTTCACAATTATGCGAACCACATCTACCTTCTGTAAAAAATTAAAAATCCGAAAATGATATTGGCCTTGTGGAACCATTCTAGACAGATCCCAGTTTCATCAAGAGGATTTGGAAAAATAAATGCCGCAAAAGAAAGTTTTACTCTTGAGTGCGGTTGGCGTCAAAAATCGCGACATTATAATAGAGAGGAAGGGAACAAATATATTTTTTTTAATTTATCCATACGAGAACCACTAACTGAAAATTATAAGATTTATGCCACTGGACTGGAGAGGAGCTCTAACTTACATTTGACCTGCTCTTCTTGGATGGTGAAGTCGTCCATTTCAATAGCCTAAAAAGCAAAAACGCAATGTCTTGATACTGATTGATTTGCGCCGCAGTCCGCTAGAGCCCTCAGGACTAACTTCACGCCCAGCAACCCTGACGTCTTCTCAAAATAAACTTCTTTAGTTATCTTAAAATACTTATCTGAAAATAGCCTACGTATTATCGGCAAGAAAGCGCTGATATAGCAGAATTAGTCACAGGTTTCTCCTAAAATTTGGTCGCTTTAGAGAACATTTGACCGATCAGGAAAAAAGTGCAATTTCCAAAAATAAAAGTACGAATAAATACTCCACGAGTATACGGAAATTAAATTAACACTGATAAGAAACGGCGTTTCTATCAAGTAAGAGAAACTTAAAGGTTTAAAGTCAGTCAGATACATATATATATATATATATATATATATATATATATATATATATATATATATATATATATATATATATATATATATATATATATATATATATATATATATATATATATATATATATATATATATATATATATATATATATATATATATATATATATATATATGCATATATGATGATGTGCATAAAAATGGGACGGTATCTTTTTAACCAATACTCTTTTGAAAGTTATGGCTAGGGGATTTGGAATGTTCGGTTACTGGTGACACCAGTGTGTATTTACGGTGCTGTTTACCGATGAAAATGCCATTTTATTTATTCCATTCATAGATAATTAAAAATGAAATAAAACTGCTTAAGAGCAAACCAAGGAACGAACCATTTTATTCAAAAGGTACTTCCTCCAACGAATCCTCTTCTCGCTTGGTAGTCGGTCCCGTTTCAACCGTGCACAAAACTGGCGGAGCCGGGCGTTCAAAGATTGACGCCGATAGATCGGATTCAGCGCACTGATCGAGAGACGGACAGTGCGAGCCCTTATCCCCACACCCGCTGGCACATCGCTGCCCAATGGGCTGCCTCCAGTGGCCTGCGCGTACGGTCGATAATTTGATTCTGATTGGCTTCGCTCTGGCAGTAGTGTGCCGGTGTGCTGCTGCAGGTCGGGACAGCCCGGCGGATGGTGCGTGCAGTGGCGGTTACGGTTGCCACGGCGGTAACGACATCCAAAAGCCTCGATCTCCACTCGAAAGTCCTCCCAATCGGATCCTGCGTGGTTGCAGAAGCTGGGGCGCTGGCGAATGCGACCATAGACGGCGCCGTGGTTTGGTTGCCAGTATGCTCCGGTGGGTAGCGCGTTATGGTTGAAGGATAAATGCGGACAGTCGTTAAGGCAGCGAGACCAGCTGTCGTTTGTGCTGTCCTTGAGGGTGTAAACTGCAGCGTAGGTCAGGGACGGAAGGCTTGGGGATGGGTAGCCCGCAGAGAGGCCCGAGTCGCCGGAATCGTGCCAAAAGGTCAACATGTTGGTAAACTTTACGGGTGACTTCAGCGCCGAAAATTCATCTGGCCTTGTATCCAGCAGGGTCATGTGTCTGTTTCCGTGGCTGTCTGGCAATCTTTCCTCGTCCGAACGAAAGCTGAATAAAAGGAACACCACATGCAATATGGCGTCATGCTAAGACGTCAAACATTGAAGAAGCCTTTGGTCTAAGCAGACGGCACTTTTAATGGGGTAGTCAGAAGTACATAAGCGTCAATAAGTAAGAAATATAGACCGAAATAACCACCTATCACTAAGAAAATATGATGCAAAAATAGGTTTTTACTCTTCGCGAATAATTTCGCTTAATCTTGATGTGCTTTTAGAAGCATCAAGGCAGACTTCCCTCAGCCGTTTAAGTCTCAGGTAATAATCCTCGTTTGGCAAACATAAGTCAATCGTGATCGTGTCTACTTCTTCGCACATACTTCTTGGAAGTTGATTGTTTTGCATTTTTTAACGATTTGATGGGTACTGTTACATCCTTTGTGAATGTTGGAGTGTGGAGTGATGGAAACCAAATACCAACTCCTCTATTTCGGTTATCCTCAGCACCAATGTACAAGTTAATTGGAGCCTAACAGCATCTTCCTTTATCCCCCCTACCATGAGGGTTCAGTTCAGTTCAGTTCAGTTTTATTAAGGGAAATAAAGGCGAAGCCTTTGAGCTCCCTATTGATGTCAATGACACTGCAAATTAAAAAAGGCTGACACGTAATGGACGTTGGATAAAGGGTTATCTCCCCGTCACACAACAGGGCATCAGACAAACAATTGTAAAATAATGTTACTCAACAATAGGGAGTAGTATGTTATATGACGCTAAAATTGTGGATGGGTATATGTTTCAGGAAATTTTTGTTAGGTTCGGATGTCGTGGTGGTACTTATGGCTGTACTGGTCAAACTTCCGCTTTAAAGTGTCAACGGATGGGGACATGATTATGTCCGCAGGCAGAGCATTCCAGCCCTAATCACTCTGTTGGAGAAGAAGAAACTTCTTGTGTCGTGTCTTGCACCGGTCACACGTAATTTAATGGGATGTCCTCGCAAAGTAGTGGTATTGGCCAGTCCAAAGAAGTCGTCAGATGCAAGGCAACAATCTTGACCCCACAGCATGCGAAAGGCTTGTATTAGGTCACCGCGTAGCTGTCTATAGTCCAGAGGAAACAGATCAAGATTGGACAATCGTGTCTCGTAAGGCAGGCAGCTTTGATCTTGAACGAGCTTGGTTGCACGTCTTTAGACCTTCTCAAGGGTGTTGTGGTCTTTGACAGACCACGGTCTCCAGGCTTGTATGGCAAATTCCAATTGTGGTCGCACGAACATCCTAAAGACCTTATTAAAGCATTCTTTGTCGAACTTTGCAAACGCTCGCTTAATTAGATACAAGCTTGAAATGGCAGACTTTGCTACTTTTGAGCAATGGAACGATGACTTCAGTGTGGGCGTGATCCATACTCCTAGATCTTTCTGAGCCTCTACCTCTGGTAGCGGTGTGTCGTCCAGATAGTTAATTCTCTGGTGCCCGGAGCTGGTTTTGCCGAATAGCAGAATATTGCACTTGGTAGCATTGAATGGGAGGAGCCAGTTGTGCGACCATTCATCGAGTCGATGCAAGTTCGTCTGTAGCTTTTCTTCATCAGCTGCGTTGTGGATGACCTTCCAAAGCTTTATATCGTCAGCAAACATGGCGGTGTCACAGTCCAACCCATTTACGCAGTCATCAATGTATATAAGGAAGAGGATTGGGCCAAGGACGTAGCCCCGTGGAACCCCACTCTCAACCGCCACCTCCCCCGATTGTTGATCGCCAAGACGGACAATCTGAGATCACCCAATCAAGGAGTTTTCGATCCACTTCAAAAGCTTGCCCCGAACCCCAATACGGTTGAGTTGGTAAAGGAGACGTTGGTGAGGCGCGCTAGCAAAGGCCTTCTTGAAGTCTATGTAGACTGCGTGCACTATATTTCCTTCATCGACCACTCGGGTCCATCGTTCCATACAGTAGAGCAAACTAATTAAACAGGACCTTCCTCTGCGGAATCCGTGCTGCGCTTCAGAGAGAAGATGATGCCGCTCCAGAAACTCTATCAGTTCACGTTTGATGATTCGCTCCATAATCTTGCAACATATGGAGGTGTGACTTACCGGCCTGTAGTTATTTGCGGAAGCCCGGCTGCCACTTTTATGTATCGGGGAAATCCACGCGGTCTTCCAACCGGGTGGCAATCTGCCTGCAGCGAGGGAGGCTTGGAAGAGTAGACACAAAGGTTCTGCCAACTCTACGGCCAACTCCTTCAACAACTTTGACGGTATTACATCAGGACCTGGCGATTTGGTTTCGTCCAGCTTCAGTAGTTCCTGCAGAACAATAGGTTCTGTTATGACCACTGAGTCAATTGTCGGGATCTCGTCCGCACTATAGTTATCAGCGGTTAGATTGGCTTCTCTCGCAAAAACCAACTGAAAGAACTCAGATAGATGCTCAGCCTTTTCCTCGTCCTTGCAACTTTCGACGACATCATCCGTTTTTAACAAAGGGATGGGGTCTTTATTTCGAGTGCACTGCCTAATGTAGTTGAAGAACAGCTTCGGGTTTTCTGCTGCACGGTTTATCAAGTTACTCTCAAAACTTTGGCGGGCTTTATAAACCAGGCCTTTAACCCTGTTCCTCGGCGTCTTGTACTTCGTCAGCAATTCGACAGTCTTTTCCCAGAGAAAAGTAGCTTTCGCTTGCGGTTTACTTCACTCTTCAGTGTGTTCGTTAACCACTAGGGCCTGTTGTTGACTTTTTTTCGAATTAGGACAGTAGTTGGTGATAATTCCCTGTAATACGGCCTAAATTTGCAACTAATCCTCGAGAATACACCCGGTGAATGTTTCATTCCAATCTAATTGGCGTTTGACTGTGATACTTCGATCAGGGACAGAGAAGAGTGAATATTCCCATTGTAGGACTACGTGATCACTTTTGTCCAGTGGGGATAGACAGTTCACAACATCTACGCTGTCAGGCGCCTGTGTTAATACAAGGTTCAAACAAAAAGGCTCATACATACGTAGTCTTTGGATCCATCGTTTCCTTCGTAATAGTAAGTGTGCAAATTGCAGTGACCTTTCGGCCTCCAAGTAATTTCTACAGGAATGCACATTTTTTGGAAAATCTCAGCAAGGACTCATAAAAACTAGAGCTGATGCTAAGTCATCGTACAGTGATGAAGCCCTGCTCTCTAATCATTTGAGTTCGAGTTGTAACTGACAAATACATCACAGCTTCTTCTGTCTTTTCCGGAAATCTTGCGCAATTAATGGATGTCTGTGGCTTTGTGACCGTCTGTGTGGTTTGCAGAACACCAGACTGGTTTGAATAGGTCTTGTTTTTTTTGACGTTGAAAATGAAGATAAAACAGCCTCATTGAGGTAACTGCCAGGGAAAGTAATAAGAAGCATTTGAGAGGACTAGTGTAAGTGTCATTGCGTCAGGTAATGTGGTGAACCTCTGTGCAAAATAAAGATGTCAGATTGCTTTTAAAATAGGCAAACTGATGCTGTCACTGTCGAAAGAATGAGTATGTTCGGTAATGATATATACATGTTAACTTATATGGACTGAGAGAATGGTTTCATATTAGAAAATGTTTATTGGGTGTGGTTTGACTACTATAGGAAAATATAGTTAAATTCAAACGGTCTTTTAATAATACGTAAATTTCATTCTAGGACGTAAATGCGCTCAATTCAGGATGCGATCGCACTATCAAGGGAGGATTACGAGGCAAGGAATTCCTCAATGCAATGTATAATTTAAAGCTCACTGCCGTTTTGTCCAAATAGGAACGTTGTCTGTCTAGAGGGAAACAAGGCACAAATGTAATATGCGATAAAAATCAGAGAAGATAGGTCAGGTTGTTATACTCGACCTTACTGTATGCCAACGTAATCCTAACTCTATCCACTGTGCTCGTCAGGGTTAATATTCGTGGTACGGTTGCACAATATTTCGTTGGCGGTAGAAGGACCGAAATATATGCTCAAATGGAAACTTTCTATGTGTTTACTATTAAGACGTGGTGGTACTTTCAAAGAGCATTAGTTTAATTTGAAAATGAAATATCAAGCAGTGTGGGTCTCATTTTTATTCTGGTCAAGGGTCCAAATAAAAGTGGGTCAGGTGAGGTAGGAATGATGTCACACATATTGGTCGGCGTGAGGTAAAGCCACCGAATCTCGCAATCCGTACACTTGCTGGGGCAACAAACTATAATGCGACAAGGAATGCTAGCCCTAACAAAAACAATGAATTAGATCAGAATTAGGTTGGTGCCCTCATTTTCTTCATTTAGCTCCATCCATTGAAATCTTATTACCACTGGTCCCGTATTACACACTGACCTATCCTTGTTCCCTGGGATGGGTTATATATTACGTTCTTGTCGAAAACCACACTTACAATATGACTGATGGGTCTGCGCAAAGAGCCAAGCTCAGCAATTTCAGTCAATTCGATCTGGTTGTTCAAGTCTGAAATTACGATTGCCGAAACTTTACCCTATCTGACGTACTTTCACTTGTCTTCATCATCATTCCCTCTCACTGGACGCTTAGAAGCAATGCACGATTAAAGGCTGCAACACACTATGTCTGACAGGTCATCTCCCCTCATAGTCACTGGTATCACGCGTGTGCAGGCCATTGGAAATGCGGTAGATTCGACAGTCTACTAGAGCAGGTGATTTTAAAAGTCAGGAAAGTTGCCTTCCGCAACTACCAGGTGACGAGTAAATATACAAAGCCCAACAACACGTCGTAGTTACTCATAATTGTAAATTAACAAAGGCGATCAATAAAACCAGAACCGAGGCACAAAATTATTAAGTCAGAAACAGTCGTTACTCACAGTCAGTTTTAAAAAGATAATCCTACCAGATGGTACTCAGAATATGGGGCGTTAGCTGCAGAGGCGGATGCATCGCGAAAATCATTAAGATGAAAAGTACTACTAATTAAGAGTTGATAGGAAGTTTTTTTGTGTCGTGGAAAATGTTTACGTAAATACTGACCGCAGTGCAACATAGAAACTTCAAAAAGTGAAGTAGTCGTTATGGAAATTTAGAGAAACTCTCTTTCTCTGACAATATATTGACATGATTTACGGACCAGCATTAAGCTTATCGTGATAAAACCACAACCTTCATTGATGGACTAAGCTTTGCGGGATACAACACCAAGGCCTGCTTGTTATCCGCCAGTACGTAACTGCGTGGACAGAGCTTCCTATCTCCAAGCTGCTTCCGCCTTCATTAAGTGTCTCAGATAAACTGAATTGTTCATTGGTCACCAAAAACTTAGTTGAGTTTCGGTATCATTAACTGATCTCTCACCCATTGTCTTTGTTCTTTACTAGGCAGCCATGTTAGCTTAGTCTGTTCTAACTTAGCTCCTTTGCTTGGCTTCTCTTGCTTCTTTTTAGAGTGTTATTGCATTATCGATCGAAATTACTTGCTCCAAATGCTCTTACTTTCAAGCTACCTGGTACTTCGTTGAATATCTCAGATAAACTTAATTTTCCAGTGACTAAAAGCCACCTTGCCAGAAAGAACTACCTAAGGTAAGCATATATTGCTGACTTTTAAGCTTATCTTAACTAAATTATCTACCAGAAAGCATAAAGGGGATGCTGAAGGATCCACTGATGTGCCAAACACCTCACAGCTCTGTCACGCAGTAGCAGTAGATCGGCGAAAAACACGGTTCTGTGCCTTTTGTATGATTTGTATGGTTAGTACATATGGTTGCACCTATTTTCATCAGTAAAATTGCGTGATGGTCGGAAAACAGAAGTAATTCATGTCTTTACTCCATTTCAGTTAGTTAACAAAATTATGCAGACAATTTCACCTGCATGCACTGACTGATCATTTTCACGGTCCACTCTTGTACACGCAATCGCTTTCCGCCAGGCTACAGTCTAGCGGGGCGGACGGTTTAACAACTCACAAAACTAGGCCTATACACCTAACAGCCGACAAGTTAATACCCAGATCCCAACGAAATCTCAGGATTTATCAGCATTTTTAATTTACGAAGATGATTAGTATAGTGTGTTTCCTAAAAGTTGGTCCGAGCGACAAAATTCGCAAGTTAGAAACAGTCTTTTCACGCTGGTTTTTACAAATGCAATTCTCCCTGTTTGGAACCCAAGACTTTGCCGAGGCGACTGCATCACAACATTCAGGAAAATAAAATGTGCTACTAATTAAACGTTAATAGAAAGAATTTTACGCAAATACAAACTGAAAACTTTCAGAAGTGGCCTGCTGATAGTGACGAGTTAACCCAATGGCTTCTTTGTTACATTAAAGATTTTTAAATTGGTATGCGGTGCGGCCTGGCATTGGTATAACCACAATCAACAGCATTGGTCTAAGAGTTTTAGAGACAACGGTAGGATGCAACGGAGACGAGGTTAAGTTTTTCCTTCGTCTGACCTCTTTGCCCACAGCCAGTAAATGATTGCCTACAAAAATCAGTGGTAGCTCTGTTTGATATATTTATCTATACACAGATTTATAAAGTTAATTCATTTGTTAACCATTTCATAAATTCGCATTTATTGTTATATGTTTAAGCCGATTTTCCTAAATTGTTATGCAACTGGGACGAGATTGGGTTTTATTAACTGACCCTGTACCCCTTCATATGAAACAGCCGTGAAAAACTCGATGATCTCGGGGCAGGCTTTATTACAGCCAACGCTCTTGTCAACTGAGCTACGAGGCCCGTCACCGGGAGCCGTGAATTTAATCACACTTGGGTCAAGTTACCTGTCCAGCCTACTGCAATCCAAAAATGTTAATACAGTAAGTTGACTGACCAAGCAGGATTTCCAAAGCAATCAAGTGGCTAGAGCGTTAGCTGTACCAACTACCAAAATATATATATATATATATATATTAATATGCGTAAAGATTCGAGGGTCCCGTTATCTTATCGCGTTCATCATCTCCTGAAGAAGACGAAGAAGATGAGGGGCGAGTTCATGGACAAATTGTATTTGTACTGACGTTTCGAAAAGCCTTCTCGCTTCCATCATCAGAGTAAAAGTGCTTGCTGCTCCTGGTGGTCTTGAGTTAGTCAGTTTTGCCGCGTGCCTCGTATTATATCCATGGTGGACGCGTGAACTTTGACCTGCCCGATTGCCGCTGACTTCCTTAGACCTCCCCGAGGTTGAACGCTGGCAGGCTCGCGTGACTGCCGTCCCCTTTGGAGCCGTCGT
This sequence comes from Schistocephalus solidus, assembly GCA_017591395.1. Classification (NCBI taxonomy): domain Eukaryota; kingdom Metazoa; phylum Platyhelminthes; class Cestoda; order Diphyllobothriidea; family Diphyllobothriidae; genus Schistocephalus; species Schistocephalus solidus. The sequence continues at coordinate 75,351 of WEDG01007841.1, forward strand.
AGGTTTAGGCGAGGCAGCGTGCCTGTTAGCCTCCCCACGTCAATCAGCGGACTGAGCAGTCGTTGCTGCTCTCGTGAGTTGTTATCCGTTTTACGGGTGCATTCGTGAGCAGTGTTTGATTTTGGTCATGTGACCTTCGGCCCGCCACCCGCTTTTTCCGTGAGCCTGGGCTCTCGGTTCGAGTGATAACTCGTTTGCCTTATTGGCCCTGGCCGAACTGATCCGAGCCGTGTACAGAAGCGCCTGGTAGGCGGGATGTAAGTCTATGGCTCGGTTGAGTGTACCCGTCGAGGACCAGCTCTCGAGCACCAATCTGGCCATCTTCTCATTGGCTCGGCTAATCACCCTTGTTTTGTCAAAGGCGAAATCATGGTTCAGCTGTTGTGCGTGACCATAAACCAACAAAGACAAGTTGTCTTTGGTTTTATGGTCACGCACAGTACTAACATGTTCGCCTATGCTGATAAAACTAGAGTGACTCAACGATGAACAGATACACCAGGTACAGTGCATCGAGCATGAGTCGGCAATACAAACCTGAGCTGTCCGCATCCCGACTGCCAGCAGCTAGTATCGGCAGAATAAATCAAGCAAACTCTAACGAACGCGCAGGCATCGTGCCTACATAACATGTACTCACATCTTTCGCTGGCTGTCTCAATCCGACGAGGCTAAACTGTCTGACGCTGACCAAACTCACCCTGCTGACCTCGAGATCGACGATCAGTCAGACGCATCGCTATCGAGATCAACACGCTGTGCTGCTAAGAACCACGAGGCTGTAACACTACTCGATGAAACACACGATCGATCTAATGTGCTGAACTCGCCCTCTCTTCTTCGTCTTCATGAAAGATGATGAACACGAAGCGCTGGCCACAAAGCCACTGATTCGCGATGGCACGCTTCTACACGGCCTGCCGAAGGTCCACAAGCCAGGATTGCCCCTACGCCCCATCGTCTCGCACGTGGCACCCCAGCCTTTGGGCTGTCAAAGTGGTTGTACCAGCGACTTTGTTTCCTAACCAAGGATTCGAAGTGGACGGTGAGAGTCAGCTGACGAGTTCTTAACGCGCATCAAACATCTTGAAGTAGAGGGCAGACGAGGGTGATGGTGTCCTTTGACGTGATCTCGTTATTTACCTCTATCCACCCACGTGGCTATCCAGAAGCTATCGACGGCTTTCTCCAGGAAAAATATAGCGAGACCGACCAAAACTCAAACGACTGCATATCATCGAACTCCTAGAACTGTGTCTTAAGACGTTCTTCACATTCAACGGCCAGGTCTACGAGCAAAGAAGGGGACGCCAATGGAAACTCACCTCCATCTGGACTAATTGCCGAAGCAGTTTTGCAGAGGCTTGAGCAGCTGGTCTTCAGCTCGTACCCACCGAAGTTCTGGGCCAGATACGTCGATGACGTTCGTCATAATCAGAGGAGTCACTTGCAGGCTTTCCAGGGCATTGTTGAATTCAATCTTTCCCGACATCCAGTTTACCATGGAGGAAGAAGTCAACAACCAGTTGCCCTTCCTTGACGTCCAAGTTACAAAAGCTGGCAGACGGGAAGATAAGGACAACGGTCTACCGTAAAGGCAACCAACACTAGGCGTATCCTCCATTTCCGAAGCAACCACCCTGTCGGCCACAAACGCAGTTGTGTCAGAACCCTCTTCCGACGTGTCCAAACACACTGCAGCGACGACAGTGGGAAGAAGGAGGAGATGGAGTACTTACATGCCCTTTTTACAGCCAACGGTTATCCAAAGTCCTTCATCCCGCAAATGCCTCAGGAAGCCTCATTTTGAGCGGTCGAATGAAGAAAGCCAAAAGTTTGGCTCGCAATCCCCTATGTGAGGAACGTTTCAGAGGCGACTGCAAGAATCCTAAAACCTTTTGGGATTGGCGTGGCTCATAAACCAGAATGCACTATCAGACAGCAAGTCATGAAGCCCAAAGACCCGCTACCAGTGACAGAACAATCAGCAGTGGTCTACAGCATACCATGCCAAAATTGTGATGCAAGGTATGTTGGTGAAACGGGCAAACGCCTGGGCACAAAGGTTGCATGAACACCAACTTACAATCCAACCGCAAAAGACGAGTTGTCTTTTCGGTTTATGGTCACGCACAACAGCTGAACCATAATTTCGCCTTTGACAAAACAAGGGTGATTGGCCGAGCCAATGAGAAGATGGCCAGATTAGTTGCTCGAGCTGGTCCTCGACGGGTACACTCAACCGAGCTATAGACTTACATCCCGCCTACCAGGCGCTTCATTACACGGCTCGGATCAGTTCGGCCAGGGCCAATAAGGCAAACGAGCACACTGAACCGAGGCCCAGGCTCACGGAAAAGCGGGGTGGCGGCCGAAGGTCACATGACCAAAAATCAAACACTGCCTCACGAATGCGCCCGTAAAACGGATAACAACTCACGAGCAGCAACGACTGCTCCAGTCCGCTGATTGACGTGGAGGAGGCCAACAGGCACGCTGCCTTGCCTAAACCTACGACGGCTCCAGAAGGGGCGGCAGTCACGCGAGCCCGCCAGCGTTCAGCCTCGGGGAGGTCTAAGGAAGTCAGCGGCAATCGGGCAGGTCAAAGTTCACGCGTCCACCATGGATATAATACGAGGCACGCGGCAAGACTGACTAACTCAAGACCACCAGGAGCAGCAAGCACTTTTACTCTGATGATGGAAGCGAGAAGGCTTTCCGAAACGTCAGTACAAATACAATTTGGTCCATGAACTCGCCCCCTCATCTTCTTCGTCTTCCTCAGGAGATGATGAACGCGATATATATATATATATATATATATATATGACTCAGCAACCACCGATGAGCCGTGCACGGACAGATTCAAACGAGGGACGAGAAACAGACATGCGGGTCCGGTACACCAAACGCGGGCAATGCAGACGAGGTCAATGACACTTGCCATCCCGACACAGCCCCAGGCGAGGCGAGGGAGAATAAAAATCAATGATCAGCAGGACAGCAACTAACTCCCCCACCCCCTGCAGTGCATCCTGCACGAATAGCTGTAGAGCCAGCATGTTCAGAACCCATAAATACTGTGAGGCGCCGTACTGAACCTACCTCCGACGATGGAATCTTGTTTGATTTTGAAACGTCAGGATATTAAACCTATTGTTCCCGTGATCGCCTCTTCTTCTGATTTATGCCCGGGGACGCGCATTTTTGCTTCAATTAGCAATATATATATATATATATATATATATATATATATATATATATATATATATATATATATATATCGTCATTACCCTTATATTCGACTGTCTCTGTTGCTAGGTTCAAGTGAGAAGCCTAAAAGGTAAAGGTGCCTTGCATGGCCGCCTAAACAGGCCATGGGAATAGGAACTACCCACACTACATGTGGTTTTTCGCCAAATTCCGGAGAAATGAATTTTAGGATTAGGGTCAAGTTTTTGGGTTGGGTGTAAGGTGCCACGTAACGTCCGGATTGGGGATTAGGGGTCGGGATTATGCTAAGTGAAAATGTTTCGGGCTCGTGTTAACGGTAGGTTCAGAGTAGGGCGAGAGGTTGGCTAAAGTTTACTTTTGGGTTAGGGTTGGTGTAAGGGACGAGAAATTAGCACAGGGCCAACTTTTTTAAGAGGGGCGAAGTGATCCCTTTCCTGTGTCCTGAGTAGACTGCCGTAAAAGACATCCCTACCGCCTAAACATCAGGCCAATAAACTCATTGTTCAAGCGATCGCATCTTCTCCTTCCGGATAAAAACAGTGCAAGCAACAGTCCTCTTAAGTGGTATGTCGTCTGGGTTAGTGGGTTTTTTAAAGTCGGGCGGTTGATAAAACTTCACCTTTGGCTGTACGAAATTTCTTGGCAGTTGTGACACAAATAGCCAACTCTCAGGCAGCTGACATGCTTCCGTTATCGTCTACACGGAATGATTTATCTGAAACCCTGCTAACTTTCCACTTACAGGGAGGAAATATAACTACTTCTTCCGCGTAAATTTTAAGGGATAGTTGGTTTACTGAGGTCTGAAATTTGTTTGTTATTGATCTTACCCTGCTTTCAATTATAAATGTGCCTGAGACGAAACCCGCGCACATTAACCAAATCTTTGTAGCAGTGTAAATAAATAGGCCTTTAGACTGTCAGTGCGGGAGCTGACCGAACAGTTGACACAGTGCCCAACTGGCCACTTGTTCCTTCAACGAGAGAATTGCTATAAATAAAGCATGCAAACATGTACCTGCGTCAAATTGGCAGCGCATAGGAATGCGGGCAGAGGCTCCGAGGAAGACACAGAGCATCAGGGCTTTTTTACCCAAGAACAGACACTTTCGTACACTCGTTTTCATTGCAGCAGAAGACGGAACACACTGTTACCTAGCTTGCTTTCACATACCCTTTAGACTCCCCCCAGGGTGATTGGAATTCAAGGCTGGTGTGCAGCACTGATGCAGGAATCTGGCATTTAGGTACCGGCAGAAATGCTACACTGCAAAAAAGCGTTGTTACGACAAATTCTAGGGGTGAAGAGTTGATGGATTTCATTTGTACAAACGATAAGAAATATTTCCAGCATTCCTAAAACTTAAATCAACTTGACGTTCACCAAATGGGGCAGGTTATAATTTATTTTTTAAAAGGTATTGCTTAATTAAAGGGCTAATTTCCTGTGCTCGGATTTCGAGGTAGCGTTTGGTCCAACTACATTGATGATTAGTTCATTTCCTCCGCACATGAGTCACCTTTACATGAAGTAATAGTTAAAGATTGATCACACATCCATCAGCAAATACCGCATACTGAATAAAATACTGTTGTACCTTTATACGAAAGTGCCATAAATATGAGTAGAAATCCCAAGATGCTTTTGCATCACAATTGTGGAATACAGTGCGGAGGATACAAGTGGTAAAATCACGATAATTCTAAAAGCCTCCATGGAAATCAATGCCACCCCATCTACGGACGTTGAACATAGATCACTCGAGATATTTTGCAGCGTTGAAAGATGAACCCTTTAGTATAGCTGACTGCAAAGATTAAAGACCTCAAAAAACCCGCAGACATGAAAACTTCTATCCAATATCTGTCAACGTTATAACTGGTGTCAAATTTCTGGCCTTTTATTGATACACATGGCAGTAGCAGCAGTAGCAGCGATAAGAAGCCGAGCGCAGAGTTGGCCCATCGACATTCGGAAAACACGTTGCAGCCGCATTGTTATAACTTATCTTAGTCCCACCAATCTGTCTCAATATTCATAGTACAATTAACGTGTAGCTACTAGGAGGTATATTTAAAAGGTTTCCGTTCCCTTTTGCCAGCAAGGTGTGTAGAGCTGGCATTTCACTTAATGACGCAGAAAATGGATAAAATTTTAAGTTTCTCAGTAAAAGAGAAACCGGGTAAGCTAATCACTGAACTATCCCAGTGATTAATCAAGATTAATCAATAAATTGATATTAAATAAAATGTGAACGATTTATCGTATATAAAATCATTTAAAACTAAAAAAGTGGGGTACCCAAAAGGCAAGGATTCATATCGCTTTTATTATAATTTTCTCTTCATGAAATACTCATTTGCAGTTGACATATTTATTGGATTGAATAATTATATAAAAACAGGGGTCCGCTATGTAATAAGTCATCCGGAAGGTAGAGTAATACAGTAGACGTGCGCAATTTTTTTACTGTTCCGAAGTTTAAAACCCCAGCTTTAAATCTAATATTAGGAATACTAACACAGAGACGTGGTTAGCAATTATTGAACTAATATCTACTTAATTGAGCAATAGTAATCAGGAGCGTCAGTTGTAATTATTAATTATAGCATCGGAGTGACCTTAGCAACTGTCACCCTTCGATCGACATTTTAAATTTTTTACGAAAATGTATGATCGAACTAGTAGGTGACAGGTTTAGAGCCTTTGAGACGAAGCATATTGCCGAGATTAGGGAAGAATGACAGATTTTCTAGAAGATAACGGCAGGTTCTAATAGTTAAGTCCCCGACCCTATGACCTCAGATGGGCTAACTGATTGGTGTCCTACGTCTTAGTAAGAAAAATAACGTAAGTAAGCATTTTTAATTTCGGCAGATGGCACCGTCATCTCGAACTAACCTCAAAGTTGACCCTAGCATATTGATCACAAATACATTGAATGTTCGAAATCGGGTAAAAATTGACTTATTCAACGGTGCAAACACCAGTGTTCCTGTGCTGACAGTTTCGCTGAAAGTCCTGGAGAACAGTAGCTCCTCCTAGACTGCGTTCAAAACACACGCCAGGACTACGAAATTATCGGCGCTAGTGTTAACGTATGGCTTCGATCTACTGTTCTTTTACGTCTGTTAATGAGAGGTTTCCTGTGGCGTGTCGGATGCACGTTGACGAAATCTTCAGAAAACTATCGAAGAAGGAATTTTTACTCATCTGGGTAAAGCTTATATACAAAAATATGAGAACACTTTATGATAACCGTATTTGAAATTTTGTTCACTTGAGATCGTGATTTATAGCTGATCAACGCGTCTGATTTTGAATAAGGAGAATGCATTACAATCAGTTTTCTACATTAGAAGTGTCCAGCTCGGATCAGTCATTAAGAAAAACTTTCGTGTTGACATTATCCCACATTTTATTGGAGAAATGAAAATTGGCTTTTATTGAATACTGGTATACAGCAAAATGCTTTTATATTTCTTGAAATTAAAAATCTGTTCCAAGTGCTACTCTATATTATAAACCAACAATCGTTCATGCTTCACTTAATGTAGACATATCAAGCTTTTATACTTTGGCCAAATAGACACTGCTTATCGAACAATCTTAGCTTTTCGTCATAATAAAAGACAGCAGACGTCCAAAACCTGGCGGCTGCTAAAAAACAATTTGGTTTGAAGCCACAAAGAGAATAAAGTCGAAGAAGATGTATTCAAGCGTTGAATCAAATGTCTGGTTTGGCAGTTTTTGGTGTTCGGTTACGCGTCAATTCGAGCTGGGTAAACAAGGTTATTCTCCTTGACTTTCAGTCTATTTTAACTGTCAGCAAATTATAGGTTCAGGTTTACATGCCGCATTCAACGACGAAGTCGTAGCAACCATGGCATCGGTAGTGGTGAGGCAAGTCATGATAAGCCACTCGCATTGAGGGATTCTGTGGTCAACAACCGGAAATTTATAGGAAAATATTTAATATTTTTTCAAATATATAAATCAATAAATAAATAAATAATTATTTAACCGGAAATTTATAGGAAAATATTTAATAAATATTTTAATAAATATTTAATATTTAATATTTAATATTTTAATAAATATTAAATAAATAAATAAATATTTAACCGGAAATTTATAGGAAAATATTTAATATTTTTTCAAATAATGGGGAAACATTAATGGCGAAACTCCGATCGTCTTTTTAGTGTGCATAGCGAGATAAAAATATACGAAATTTGTTATTTCACAGTCTAATATGCTACTGTAATCCAAGCATCAATTATAAGCGCCGTCATCCAACCTGCCGTGGTCTTCGATTGTCGATTTTCAAGTATTTAATGCGTGAACTTAGCAGTCATCTAGTAAATTCTAGATCAGCATAAGTCATCTGGCCAAATTGGAGGTATAACCAGATCTCCCTGTCATGGTCTCGCAACTCGTGCTTGGGCACTGTAATAGATTTGCGGCTGTTGTCAGGGGTTCAAATTCAACCGAGGCCACCGAGTTTTTCCCACTGTTTCAGAGAAAGTAATAAGCTAGTTTTTTTATATCTGAAGAATTATTGGATTAAGCTTCAAGCTAAGCAAACAAACAGCGCTACTTAAATAATGCAGGTAAATGATAGGTTTTGGATATGTTTGGGAGCCAGTGTCTTATCTAAATGTTGCATTGAGGGGTAATTGCTCACCTAGGGGCTTAATTAATTTGCGTTTCAAATTTTCGCTGCATTTTGCGTAATTATTCATTTATTCTTCTATCTGTATATCTTGTACGCCACATGGTGTGCGCTAATGTGACTTAGCCTCCGGTGGTTTACCACAGGTTGTAGTGGAGGCTCATGTGTCCTAATAGGCCCACGCAGTGTGTAAATGTACGGGAGCAGTGAGGGCAGTGGAGGCGGGCGCGGCGATTTTATGTCGGAGCCCCAGGAACTGGTTCACCAGCCTCCGTGCGATGGATTCGCAAGTGACCGACCAGGCCAATGCGTGAGTTAAAGTTGCGGGCACAGTGTGGGCAGGGGAAATTTTTAGAGGCTTGGGGGATGTCATTCATGGAAGTGGGGGTGGCAGTGGTGGTAAGAAAGGCATGACCGGAGGGTGTGAATGGTGTATCGGTGTTGTCGGCATTACGGTGAATTCGGCTGAAATGGATGCGCATGTTACCGAATAGGCCCATGCGATGAGTGAATGCGCGAGGACAGTGAGTGCAACGATCTCTGGTGTATGTCGGTGCTCCAGGCACTGGTTCACCAGTCTCTGTACGATGGATTCGCAAGTGACCGACCAGGCCGGTGCGTGAGGTGAATGTGCTGTCGGATCGAGGATACAGGGATACAGGCGATGAGTAGATGGATGTTGTCTCTTTGATGGTGGGAGTAATGGAATTGATGCCAGGAGTTAGGGTGGGGGAGTCTGAAGGAAGGTTGGCAGAATTTGACCTAGAAGTTGGAATTGTCAGATTGTTGGTGCTTTGCGTCCGCAGATGTCCAACCAGACCGATTAGCGCGCGGAAGATGCGTTGACAGTGCGGACATGTTAGCAGGACCTGGACATCAGCGGTGTTGGTCCAGGGCGCTGGTGACGTTCGTGCCGCTCATTTGGCCTTGGCAGCGGCGATCTGTTTGGCCTCATAGATTGCTGAATCAGTCTTCACGGATCGTCTCCATACCAGTCTATCCAGGGCGAGGTCCGCCCAGGTCACCGGGTCAATTTGCAGTTGCTTCAGCGATTTCTTCAAAGTGTCCTTGTAGCGTCATTTGACCTCCCAGGCGGCAAGCACCCGTAGCGACATCTCCGTAGAAACGTCCTTTTGGTAGTCGCTCGTCATCCACTCTCACCAGGTGGCCGCTCCATCGCAGTTGCACTTGCCTCAGCATGGCATGGATGCTGAGGATTCCGGTTCGCTCCAGGACTTCCGTGTCCGGGATCCTGTCTTGCCATCTCAGCTTCAGTATTCTGCGGAGGCAGCTGAGATGAAAGTGATTCAGCTTCCTGGCTTGGTTCGAGTAAACGGTCCAGGTTTCCGCTTCGTAAAGAAGTGTCGACAAGACGATGGCCTTGTACATCTTCAGTTTGGTGTTCAGGTGAATATCGCGGTGATTCCACACGGAGACCTGCAGCCGGCCGAAGGCCTGAGTAGCTTTTGAGATCCGTTGGGGAACCTCGTCATCGATTCTCGTGTTGGTGACAGCGTGCTTCCTAGATAAGCAAAGGTTTCAACATTTTTGAGTTAAGCACCGTTGACATTGTTTCGGGGAGCATTCTGTTCTGCGCTGGGTGGCGGCTGGTGCATGACAACCATTTTGGCTGTACTGATTGTTAATCCAAAATCATAGCAGCCTGCAGCGAAGAGGTCCATACTCCTTTGCATGCCCTCCTCCGTCACAGCGTTAACGGCACAGTCATCCACTAAGAGCAAGTCATGAACCTTAGTCGTAGACACATGCGTTGAAGCCTGCATACGCCGACTGTTAAGAAGAAGTCCATCAGTTCTATAGGCGATGCGGATACCCGGCTGCTCATCATAGTAGGCGTCTATCAGCATAGTAGAGAACATGAGACTGAACAGGGTGGGAGCCAATACGCAGCCCTGCTTCACTCCGTTGGTCACTGCGAATGCTTCGGATACCGTCCCGTTGTCAGTGACGCGCGCCATCATCCCCTCATGAAGCTGACGCACCATGTGCGTGAACCGCTCAGGACAACCAAATGTCTGCATGACTTTCCACAGTCCGCCGCGATTCACCGTGTCAAAGGCTTTCGTCAGATCCACGAAGGTATTGTATAGGTTAGTTGGCATCTTCTGACACTTCTCTTGTAGCTGGCGGGCGGCAAAGATAATTTCGGTTGTTCCGCGATGTCGGTGGAAGCCGCATTGGCTTTCCAGGAGCAGGCCCTGCTCTAGGTAACCGTTCAGCCGATTGAGAAGGATACAGGTGAAGATCATCCCAGCGATTTTATGCAACGAGAGGCCTCTGTGATTATCACAGAATTGCCGGTTCCCCTTCCGTTTGTAGAGATGTACGATGGTCACATCTTTGAAATCCTGAGGAACTTGTCCTTTGCACCACATCTCCTGGAAAAGTGTTGTGAGTTCTGCCATAAGCCGCGGCCCACCGTGCTTGTAGACTTCCGGTGGGATTGCATCTGATCCCGGTGCTTTACTGCTGGAAATCTGCTGCACGGCCCGGATAGTTTCTGGTAGGGAAGGCGGCAGATCCAGGTCATTGTTCGTGTCCAATTGAGGGAGCTGGTCAATGGCAGCATCGGAGATGGCTGATGAGCATTTAAGGAGCTTTCTACAGTGCTCGGCCCAGCGCTTCAGAATTTGCGATTTCTCTGTCAGCAGTGTTGCTCCGTCAGAGCTGAGAAGCGGTGCGATCCCCTTGATACAAATTCCGAAGATGGCCTTAACGGCTTTGAAATGGTTTTTCATTTCATTGCGGTCCACATACCCTGGAATTTCTTCAGGCATTCGGATCATCCAGGCGTCCTGCATCTTCCACAGCCGTTTCTGTACAAGGTGCCGACATCTGACGAAGACTGCTTTGGTGGCGTCAGTCCGAAGGTTCATGTATGTTTTGTGAAAACCATTTTTCGCCGCGAGTAAGTTGTGGATGTTGGCGTCATTGTCATCAAACCAGTCTTGGTGTTGACGGCATGCGCGTCCGAGGACTTCGAGAGCGGTTGACTGGATGACATTTCGTAGTTGACACCATCGTGTTTTCACGGTGCCGTTATTATCTGGAGCATGCAGATCTTCCCGTTTCTCGGTTATTTGGTTGCTGAAATCAAAACAGTGAGCAGGCAAATTTAACAAACGGGTTATTTACTTACCTGGTGGTCACTTACCTTGGGCCTTAATCAGAGTTGCAGTCGGAGCCTAATCTGCGAGATGACGAGGCGGTGATCTGTCCAACCATTGGCATCGCGGATCGCCTTGGTTTCCAACACGTCCTGTCGATCTCGCCTGTGGTCGAGAACATAGTCCGGCAGCTGCCAGCGTCGCGACTGAGGGTGCATCTACGTGGCCTTCTCCCGCGTTGGAAGGCGGAAGAAGGTGTTGGTCAGCAGGAGACGGTGTTCCGCACACGTGCGCAGATAAAGAAGGCCGTTATCCTTACAGCTACCGAGACCGCGGGGACCCAGCACTCCCTGCCAGGTAGCGTGGTCCGTCGCGACACGGGCGTTGAAGTCACCAAAGACAATTAACTTGTCCACTTTCGGCACAGTCGCCAGCAGGGCGTGCAGGTCCTCGTAGAATTAATCCTTCGCCGCATCAGAGCTCGTCGTTGGATGAAAGTAGACGCTTATGATGGTGGTGAATTGGTCTCCCCGAAGAGGCAGGCGGAGGCTCATCAGGCGATCATTGATACCCTGCGGCAGGCATGGCAGACGTCCCACGATGTCGTTCTGGATGGCAAAAGCAACACCAGCGTCGCGTCGCTCTGCCTTTGGCCGGCCGCTCCAGAGTAAGGTGTAGACGGCACTTATCTCCTCCAGCTGACCCTCCTCGAAAAATCGGGTCTCGCTGAGAGCAGCAATATCCACCTTGTAGTGCGCCAGTTCCCGAGCAACTAGCGCAATCCTCCGTTCCGGCTGGTCGCTCCTAGGATTTGCTAAAAGAGAACGAACATTCCAGGCTGCTAGTGTGAGTGGACTCACCCGAGCAGCCTGAATGGTATGTTGAGGGGGATGGGGACGGGGATATTGTTGTTTTTTTGAGTTTTACGACCGCGTATTTTGAAATCTGCGAGCTGCGACCGGCTGCAGAAGACGTGATAACCAGCATGTTTTAGGGCAAAATTTCTAGCCTTTTCCTCCGCGAAGAGGCAAGCAGTGCTGTCCCTAAATAGGGCTGCTCGGACATCCCAGAACGCTGCTGAACTCTACTATGGGTCAGGGTTTTGTTTTAGTGAGAGAACGACCTGACTTAGCCTGGGCTGCCTACGGGGTTGCTGTCGCCCCCACTGAAGGACTTTTTGAGAGGGGGGAGGTGGACATTTCGGGAGTCAGACATACCGGGTGTGGAGGCACACACAACACCGGAGACCCTTACCTGGTTTAGCCCGCCGGTCGTGACGGGTGCCTGGGGTATGGCCGCTGGGAAGAACCCAACTTCGAGGAGCCACAGGTGAGAGTTGGGTACCAGTTAGAAGCGGCCACAGGAGCATTCACAACCTGTACGAGACAACTAGAGCGACCAAATGCTATCTGTGTGGTGCTACCCTTAACTAGTACCCCTACACCCCCCCCCCAACAAACACACACACACACACACACACACGACAGTTCGACCGTGGTATTTCAACGATGTCCACCGTATGGTCCATGGGAAAGTGGAGCAGTGTTGGTGACATGCACGTGATTTAGTTTTACGTGATAGTAGACTTGCGCTGCATCTACCGCACTTTCTCATCCACCCAACCTGAGCCCGGTGTCAAGACAGAGTCAAGAAGACCGGAGGCGGGAGAAGACGCAGGTGGCTGGCGTGGCTGGGTCCCCTAAGTCCTATCTGCCCCTAGGTGTGCCACCACACCTCCATGTTCGGCATTTGTTATGGGAGCGCAACCCGAATAACGCATGCCGTGCCCTTACGTGGCCCCCGTGTTGGACCAACGCATCTTCTACGTGGCCCGTTTAGGGGGTACAACACACACACACACGACAGTTCGACCGTCGTAGTCCGACGATGTCCACCGTATGCTCCATGGGAAAGTGGAGCAGGGACAGTGACTTGCGCGTGATTTCGTTTAAAGTGATAGTAGACTTGCGCTGCATCTACCGCACTCTCTCCTCCTCCCCCACCTGAGCCCGGTGTCAAGACAGAGTCAAGAAGACCGGAGGCGGGAGAGGACGCAGGTGGCTGGTGCGGCTGGGTCCCCTAAGTCCTAGCCGTCCCTTGGCGTGCCACCACACCTCCATGTTCGGCATTTGTTATGGGAGCGCAACCCGAATAACGCCTGCCGTGCCCTCATGTGACCCCCGTGTTGGTCCAACGCATCTACCACGTGGCCCGTTAAGGGGGCACACACACACACACACACACCCGACAGTTCGACCGTCGTAGTCCGACGATGTCCACCGTATGCTCCATGGGAAAGTGGAGCAGGGACAGTGACTTGCGCGTGATTTAGTTAAAAGTGATAGTAGACTTGCGCTGCATCTACCGCACTCTCTCCTCCTCCCCCACCTGAGCCCGGTGTCAAGACAGAGTCAAGAAGACCGGAGGCGGGAGATGACGCAGGTGGCTGGTGCGGCTGGGTCCCCTAAGTCCTAGCCGTCCCTTGGCGTGCCACCACACCTCCATGTTTGGCATTTGTTATGGGAGCGCAACCCGAATAACGCCTGCCGTGCCCTAATATGGCCCCCGTATTGGTCCAACGCATCTACCACGTGGCCCGTTTAGAGGGCGCACACACACACACGACAGTTCGACCGTCGTAGTCCGACGATGTCCACCGTATGCTCATGGGAAAGTTGAGCAGGGACGGTGACTTGCGCGTGATTTAGTTTAAAATGATAGTAGACTTGCGCTGCATCTACCGCACTCTCTCCTCCTCCCCCACCTGAGCCCGGTGTCAAGACAGAGTCAAGAAGACCGGAGGCGGGAGAGGACGCAGGTGGCTGGCGCGGCTGGGTCCCCTAAGTCCTAGCCGCCCCTAGGTGTGCCACCACACCTCCATGTTCGGCATTTGTTATGGCAGCGCAACCCGAATAACGCATGCCGTGCCCTGATGTGGCCCCCGTGTTGGTCCAACGCATCTACCACGTGGCCCGTTTAGGGGGCACACACACACACACACGAAAGTTCAACCGTCGTAATCCGACGATGTCCTCCGTATGCTCATGGGAAAGTTGAGCAGGGACGGTGACTTGCGCGTGATTTAGTTTAAAGTGAAAGTAGACTTGCGCTGCATCTACCGCACTCTCTCCTCCTCCCCCACCTGAGCCCGGTGTCAAGACAGAGTCAAGAAGACCGGAGGGGGGAGAGGACGCAGGTGGCTGGCGCGGCTGGTTCCCCTAAGTCCTAGCCGCTCCTAGGTGTGCCACCACACCTCCATGTTCGGCATTTGTTATGGGAACGCAACCCGAATAGCGCCTGCCGTGCCCTAATGTGGCCCCCGTGTTGGTCCAACGCATCTACCACGTGGCTCGTTTAGGGGGCACACACACACACACACACACACACACACACACACACACACACACACACACACACACAAAGCACGCCACAAAGCACCACCCAAAGCTCACACAAAGCACCAAAGGATGCACCAAAATGAAACCTAGGCACCTAGGTTATGGTCGTTGCTTGGTGGTCTTCTTTTTTTTGGAAACTCATGGATCGACTGCGGTAGGCACGGTTTTATGCAATGAAGGAATTACACCAAAATTTACTGGAAAAATGACCAGCTATGGCACACTTCAAGTGCATATAACCGTCCGCATATCAGCGCACAGAAACTGAACTAGGTGCCTTGCGAAAAACTGGCTGTGTTTTCTATTCAGCAGCCTACCTCAATCCAGGGTTCGTTCAAGCAATTTGTCGACTTCAGTTTACCTCAAAAGTGATCAAACAGCATTCTCTTGCATTGATTAACAATTTTCACCCCTTTAGTTTTAAATTTGAACCCTTTAAACGTTAATTTAGCAAAGCCACGTTTACGGATATTTTGCCGTTAAAATTAGACATGCCACATGGTATATATCAGCCACAAAATCTCCGAAGACTGCACTTCTAGACCTGTTTATATTTCTCTCGACTATTCACGCAGTAAAAAATGTAGAAATTAGCACACACTTAATGTACAGCAAACAAAAAAGGAAATAATGCGAGCAACCGCAAAAAAAGCCGACAGTAAGAACGGCGCTAGTTTACGGTGATAAACGGAGATGTATGGAAAGTTAGAAAATGTCCAATCACAGGGATTTTGCAGCTTCCAACAGAAAAAAGGTCTATAAAGGTAGAAACTATAGCCAGCAATTCGTCTACTGCTTGATTGATAGGAACAAGTGTTCATTTAAGAAGGCCTCGAACTTAGAATATGTCGGCGACGATGAGACCCAGCAAACCAGTCAGCACGGGTCAAACCTTGCAACTTATTGGTTGCCATTGTCCAGGATATTCTGGATTGAGTGAGTGTTAGTCAAGGCTGTGGATTCTGGGAGTTTTGCGGTTTTAGTGCTTAATGTCTAGAAAGATAGCTTTCTTGCACATATTCAATCCACCTATAATTTACTACTCTTCGTCGGGATGGAACGTAAATATGAGCAAGAGTATTTTGGCGGAGACAATTAAAACTGCTGTTGTAGTGCCTGGACAGTCTTCAACATTGCCTTATGATTACAAATTTTCTTTTGCTGCAAGCATTCAATATATCACCGGTCACGGAGTATGAATTCCTGCAGCATCCTCAGAAGGTAAAAAAAGATACCAAATAAGTTAGCATACGAGAGGAAACCAAGTGCGTCTGGTTATCTGGGACAAAAAATCTGACCATTAATGCTCTCCGGATCCGGGTATCCTATGGGCATTGAGTTTTTAAAGTATAATCTTTGTAATGAAGTGAAAATTGAGAAACTAATTAGAATACAGAAAATGCCCATATTTGTTGGGGTAGAGGTAATGTCACGACAAAATAAACTCATGTTGTTTCAAAAAAGCTCTGACTGTATGCGCGGTCTTACGGTTTGTAAAATTGTAGAAGTCCTACCCGACGGTCACTACAGACGCAGACATCCATTCGGTGCTGCACTTTCGCTTGTGTAGGCTCTAGACTGGAGCTCATGGTCAAACTTAAAGTCCCAGTTTTTCTTTTACATTCCGAATGGCTTTAGGAGATTCATTCACATGTAAAATCAACGATATTTATAAAACTTTAAAGACAAAGATATCACCCGAAAGATCCGAAGGTCAGGTTCGTTTTTCGGATTAGGTGCGATCCGGAGGCAGGTGTCTTCATCTGTATGGTGGTCGTTCCAGCGCAGTGCAAGAAAATCCGTAAGCCTGTTGACAGTTGAATTTCTGATGGTGAGTCAATAGGTCTGTGCGTTGAGATGCCACTGACACAAAATATATCTGTTAATACTAGAAAGTAATTGAAGTTGGTCAACCTACGTCTGGGTGGTTTCCTTCGCCCTTTACGCTGTCGTCGGACTTTGCAGATAGGCGGGTTATTTTGGGTTATGGCACGCGTAACTCAGGCTGCTCGCCCCTTCACGTTTGGGAGGGGGAGGGTGGTATGTCTAGGTGTAGGCTTCACGTTGCGCCGACCACTGTGCCCAATCCCAGCACGAGATGGTTGACAGGCACGGACAACCGAACGATACACGGTAGATGGAGGGAAGAGTGGTCGACAACGCACGTCACATCAACTCATTATCTGCAGAAACCGTCCTCGTTAAGGCTCGGTGCCTGGTGTGTACCAGGTTGTGTGTTGCACGCGTAGATCAGACCATTTGTTTTTTTGTCAGTCTCTGCGCCCAAGCATGCCATCGGTCGTTCTGACATTTTCCTGTCATTGGGCTCAGTTGGATGACGAAGATAGATTGAGGCAGGCGTGGCAAACGTCTCCCTTTCATACGCAATTCGCTGGCCTGCGGCCGTTTCTCAGTTGCACAAACTGTGGGCACCGTCATTAGCAATATGTAAACTGTCCTGGATGGTCTAGTGCTGCTTGCCCGGTTTTTACAATTGAAACTTTTCTTCCACTGTGTTCAATCAACTGTCTGTGCCCAATTCCCTACTGTCCATTTCCATTTTCTAAGAAAGCCATTTACAAGGACAACATATGCTCTACGGGATTCAACAGGAAAATTCTGGTTCAAAAGTCAAGTTGACCATTAGGAAAAATGTTTTGCTACAATTGGGAAAAAAACTGATAAAAAGGCACGTCTATCAGCACTAGTTTTGTCTTTGTCAAACTTAATACGTAAACAAGCCTTGTAGGAAACTGAGAATATTTAAAAAGATCTTTCGATTCTCGTAAATAACATTTGACCTGAGGCTGTCTGCGCACAGGAGCTAGGCTAAAAACTGAATTTTTTCGTGACAGTTTCAGATTAGAATGCAAACAGACTGAGTCAGCCACACGAACGGTCAACAGCCAATCAGAAAAATGCTTATCGTTCAAATTGTTAACTTAAACATAGCACCTCCTTACCAAGAACTTTATTGGTATGCTATTTAGAATTCTTCCACGAATCCATCACTAGAGACAGTCATAGATTCAACGTGGGCATGCGAAACGTCAGGCTAATAAAACGGTGGTGTTTATGATCGGAATTCCAATCACAGGTCTTTCATCTCAACAGCTTCCTGGACCTCGCATACTAAATTCTACCGGCAGTGTTCATAACCTGAGTCTTAAATTTAACCGCAATCTGAGTTTAAAAGGATGAAGATGACTTTACATTTTTCTATCAAAAAATGGAGCATTTTAAATGTGATAATTTGAGACAAGTGGGCGCAATTGCTAGAACAAATCTTTATTTGTCTCCTGTTTTGGGCTTCTGCCCGTAATTCCTGCTCGATTGAAATTACCGCGGGAGGTGACAGTTGCATGAGCCACGATCTGCTTGAGTCGTGGTTAAATTTTTATCAGTCTATTAAGAAGTGCATTGACCTTCTCACCCCATATGTGGTGCTGAGACAAGTGTTGGTCAACCTAATTAACCACGTGGGTAGCGCACCTGAGATAACTGTTTCTAGTGCGAGTTTCAATGAGCCAGATGTTCGACTAATCATAACGCCAACATCCAACATGCGTGATGAAATTTCAGCTATTAGCGACTATATTTTCGGCTAATACGCACTAATCACACCAAGGACAACCCCCCAGGTGACGAGGAAAGCCGTCACTTTTTTTAAGTGTGTGGCAAGAAAGGGTCCGCTCCTGACCTATACTACAACCCCATTTGCGTAACAGATGATTGATTCCTAGCACGAATCCGAAACGTCAAGCGAATAAGACCTTTATTCCTGCCATCGCGTCTTTTTCTTCTAAATTGATTCCGGAGATGTGCTTCTAACGGCTACTCCATGAGACACCAGTCCTTGCGTTCAAAGAAACAGTTGCTGTGAAAACACCAATTCTTAGAAGAGAGAAGAAGTAGACGCGAGTGCTGAAACTAGAAGTTTGTTGGCCGGAAGTTTAAGATTCCTGCTCGAACCCATCTTCAGAAACAATATCAAGTACGGGTAATTCGTACATAGGAAGTTAGAGTATTTATAATATCCAGTCGCAATGCTACTGCAAAACTTTGACAATTAACGGTTCCCCCTTCATTGATGAGGATTAACCTCAGGTGTGCAAATGGTTTGATGATCTGTATGCGGGTCGGTATTCGCTGAACTTTCATTACCCGTGTTGGAGGTGAGCGTAATGATTGCTCGGCAACTCAGCGGCATTATCGTTAGAAAATGCGTTCATCCGAGGGACTGATTGCTTTGGCCAAACTGTCTCTCAACCCTGAATAGGGGTAGGGGAGGTTTTTTCACTGAAAATTTGTATAATTCGAGCAACGAGTATGTAGTCGTATAGACTACTCTAATGGTTATTCGAACATTTCCTTCATAATACTGAGTGTAATCAGTAGTCTTGCTGAAAATCTAGTTGTGTGGAAATCTGCGCTTTATTGTCCAAAATTATTGCATACCAAGAAATTTGGTGTCTAGTGTGCAAAATCCAAGTGTTGAGCCAGAAAAACTGCACGATTAGTAGTATTAGTAGTGGTAGTAGAAGTAGTTGTTGTAGTTGTAGTAGTAATATTAGTAGAAGTAGTAATAATATTAGTAGTAGTAGTCATAGTATAAGGAGTAGTAGAATTAGTAGTAGTAGTAGTAGTATTGTAGTAGTAGTAGTAGTAGTAGTAGTAGTAGTAGTAGTAGTAGTAGTAGTAGTAGTAGTAGTAGTAGTAGTAGTAGTAGTAGTAGTAGTAGTAGTAGTAGTAGTAGAAGCAGGCCAAATTTAATAGTTATGTGAGTAAGCTGGGGCGGGAGCACTCAGGAGAACGCATTTTCTAACGCTACTGCCGGTGAGCTAAGAAATTTATCGTGATTTACAGGCCTCCAGTCTATTAAAAAGGGACATTGACCTCCCCAACTCCTATTTGGTGTTGAGACTCAATTTGGCCAAAGCATTCAGCCACTCGGGGAGCGCTCAGGCAAACGCAAGTTCCAACGCCAATGCCGGTGGTGGAGCAACCATCACGCTAAACTCCACCACGGGTAATGAAATTTCAGAAGATAAGGACGCGCATGCCGATCACCAAACCATTAACGCACTAGCGGGTTACCCTCCAAAGTGAATGGGGAACCGTTTATTGTCATAAATATGCAGTTACATAGCAACTGTATGTTATGAATACGGCAATTTCCTGCATACGAATTACCCGTACCTGAAACTGTCTCTGAAGATGGGTTCAAACAGGAATCCGAAACGTCAAACGTATAAACTTCCTGTTACCGCACTTGCGTCTACTTCTTCTTAATTTCTTCCCGGGACTTGCGTTTTCTCTTCTATCAAAAATTCTTAGAAGCGTTTGGACCTGCTTTCTTTCTACTCGCGGACACCCAATAAGTCTTCAGTAAAGCTCCAGCAATTTGACGAGTGTGCCATTATGCTGTAACGTACCTTATGTACATCCTTCTGCCATTGACTTGCACTCAAGTTCAATTAACGAGCATAACTGTTGCAAATGGAACGGGACTATACTGTCAAAACTAGCCTGCACGTATGCGCCTTCATCTACTGAAATACTAGTTAGTTCAGCTTCAGCATACAAGGTACCCTCGTGAACGTGCGTTTGAAAATTCAAGCAGGAGGCGCCACATCGTGACATCTTTTTACACCACAAGGATATCCTGTACCGAGGCTTCATTGCCATAACGCTGTAGGAAAACGCAATCAAGTCTGCTTTTTAGATGAATCAACTGTGTTTTCGGAAGGAGGACGTATGAAATATATAAAGAAGAAGTGCTCAAGTAAAGTTTAACGTAGGTGCCGCCAAGATCACGATATACGCCCCAACTCAGGGAACAAATGATACTTAAGCGAGTAATACGGGACCGCTGGTATGAGGGGGCTTAAGGGGTGGAAGTAGTAGTATTAGTATAGTAGTATTATTAGAAGTAGTAGGAGTAGAAGTAGTATAAGTAGCAGTATAGTAATAGTATTATTAATATATAAGGAGTATTGGTAGTGGTAAGAGTAGAGGTAGTATTAGTAGAAGTAGCAGCATTAGTAGTAGTAATATTAGTAGCAGTAATAGTAAAAGTAGTAGTAGTATAAAAGTAGAAGTAGCAATATTAGACGAAGTAATAGTAGTAGCAGTTATAGTTGTTGTAGTAGTAGTAGTAGTAGCAGTAGTATTAGGCGAAATGAAATATTTGTGGGAGCAGACTAGGGCGGGGAGCGCTCAGGCAAACGCATTTTCCAACTGTAATGCCGGTGAGCCTAGACTTTACAGGCCTCCAGTCTCTTGAAAAGGGCAATGACCTCCACAACTCGTATTCTTTAGGCTTAGTTTGCTCGCTTGGTAGGGTTACACATTAGCTTTTGCCCCTACATGGTCAGCTTGCGAGATCTGGTGGCTTTCGTCATGCCGAACCTTATGCGCGATGTCATTCCTAGTAGAAGTAGTAGTAGTTGTAGTATTAGTAGTAGTAGTAGTATAGCAGAAGTAGTAGAATTAGTATAGTAGTGGTATTAGTAGAAGTAGTATTAGTAGTATTAGCAGTATAGTAATAGTATAAGTAGTAGTAATATAGTAGTAGTATTGGTAGTAGTAAGAGTAGAGTAAGTATTAGTAGTATCATTCCAAGTGTCGTCCCTACTAACCCGGCACTGAATGGTTCCTCTAACGAGCACAATAAATAGAGTAAGGGCTAGCTTTGCATGTACTATGGCTGCATATTACACGCAGACGTATGCTTTGTTCCCTGAGTTGGTTCGCATATTGCGATTTTTCATAGGTGCATTATTCAAGACCACGATCCAATAAATTTTTTAAATCTAACTGGCCATCATCTTCGTCTAGGATAGTTGCCTTATAGCCAATGAGAAAACGAGACTCAGATTTTTGCATGCTGATATTGCAATTTTTCGGATGAGAAAATAGTTTTTTAAGCTCCAGCTGATATACCACACTTAACTCAAGGTCACAACACTCTGTGTAATTTCGAGGCGCCGACTGTTTATCCATCAGAATTGACTTAACTCATGACCCCAGAAATAACATCACGTCATGTAGTTTTCATTGGGAAGACGTTGCTTTTTCTGGAAGAAAAACGTCTGTCTCAATGGGATGCACACTAAGGTCCTGCTTTTCGAAACTTATCCCTTTCCGATAGCTGAGATACTATTCCAACGATAGTTAAAGCTGAAATACAGAAGCCTCGAATTCCAGTGGCTTATCGAACTACCACTTTGTGTGACTGATGGCTTGATGCTTCAGAGAGGCCCAATAAATCATACTGCTTTTTTCGTCATTCCAGTAAAAATTGCAAAAACATGTGATTTTTGGGATAACAAAACATTCTTCGTCTATGTGGATTCTGTAAACGCCCTGGTAATGGTTTGTTCCTCATAAAATTCCAAGCAAAGCTGTGCAACCACTGAAATGGAAAGATTATGGGCGTATTTTGATCTAAGTGGCTCCCGTCTAGTCTTTTCGTTCGTACATGTCAGCTATCAAGGCGTCTGTACTTTCCCGTCCACATTTTGGCCATTAAGTTACTTATCTAGCCGCATAAGAGAAAAAATTCTCATGCTGACTTCTACCTGAACAGGTTTTGTACGTGAAAGAAAAAATTACAAAGTAAAGAAAAACGGGAATAGCTATTTCTACCATTATTTTCATTAACAAACAGCCATACAAATCTCTAGGTTAGGTTCAATTGGGGTTCAGATATGGACTCTGTGTTCATTGAGCAATAGGTTTCACACCCTACTTCCGTAGGTAATATTTATGAAGAGACCAGACAATTGCGTCATGTGAGCCTATTTTCCATTTATTTTTGATATTTTCTTGAATCCGAAATAAACTACATAAATAATTGGAAAAATAATCCCTTTCGCATTCATGTTCTTTATAGTTTACGCGTGGTTTATATATATATATATATATATATATATATATATATATATATATATATCGAGTAAATAATTTCTGAAATTATTAAGTGCAGGACATGGAGTCAGGTGATTCGGACATGACTTTTTAGGGTCAGACCCGAAATTTCAATGAACATTTGGGTCGAAGACAATCAACCACTGTGGAATAACCACGTAATGCCCATTCTACAAACAAGTAGTACTACAAGTAGTATGAATCTTATATGGCAAAGACGTTATACCGTACTTCCGACATAGATACTAGCTAAAAGCCCAGACACGTGTTTCGCCGATGTTTCTGCTGCTGTGTGACACAGCAACAGGGTTTGGCTCCTCAGTGGGTCCCCCAGCGTTCTCTATGCGGTTTCTGGTATATGGACTCCAGAGAATAATCGGGTAAATAATTTCTGAAATTATTAAGTGCAGGACATGGAGTCAGGTGATTCGGACATGACTTTTTAGGGTCAGACCCGAAATTTCAATGAACATTTGGGTCGAAGACAATCAACCACTGTGGAATAACCACGTAATGCCCATTCTACAAAACAAGTAGTACTACAAGTAGTATGAATCTTATATGGTAAAGACGTTATACCGTACTTCCGACATAGATACTAGCTAAAAGCCCAGACACGTGTTTTGCCGATGTTTCTGCTGCTGTGTGACACGGCAACGAAGGGTTCAGCTCCTCAGTGGGTCCCCCAGCGTTCTCTATGCGGTTTCTGGTATATGGACTGCAGAGAATAATCGGGTAAATAATTTCTGAAATTATTAAGTGCAGGACATGGAGTCAGGTGATTCGGACATGACTTTTTAGGGTCAGACCCGAAATTTCAATGAACATTTGGGTCGAAGACAATCAACCACTGTGGAATAACCACGTAATGCCCATTCTACAAACAAGTAGTACTACAAGTAGTATGAATCTTATATGGCAAAGACGTTATACCGTACTTCCGACATAGATACTAGCTAAAAGCCCAGACACGTGTTTCGCCGATGTTTCTGCTGCTGTGTGACACAGCAACGAGGGGTTCGGCTCCTCAGTGGGTCCCCCAGCGTTCTCTATGCGGTTTCTGGTATATGGACTCCAGAGAATAATCGGGGTTAATAATTTCTGAAATTATTAAGTGCAGGACATGGAGTCAGGTGATTCGGACATGACTTTTTAGGGTCAGACCCGAAATTTCAATGAACATTTGGGTCGAAGACAATCAACCACTGTGGAATAACCACGTAATGCCCATTCTACAAACAAGTAGTACTACAAGTAGTATGAATCTTATATGGCAAAGACGTTATACCGTACTTCCGACATAGATACTAGCTAAAAAGCCCAGACACGTGTTTCGCCGATGTTTCTGCTGCTGTGTGACACAGCAACGAGGGGTTCGGCTCCCTCAGTGGGTCCCCCAGCGTTCTCTATGCGGTTTCTGGTATATGGACTCCAGAGAATAATCGGGTAAATAATTTCTGAAATTATTAAGTGCAGGACATGGAGTCAGGTGATTCGGACATGACTTTTTAGGGTCAGACCCGAAATTTCAATGAACATTTGGGTCGAAGACAATCAACCACTGTGGAATAACCACGTAATGCCCATTCTACAAACAAGTAGTACTACAAGTAGTATGAATCTTATATGGCAAAAGACGTTATACCGTACTTCCGACACAGATACTAGCTAAAAAGCCCAGACACGTGTTTCGCCGATGTTTCTGCTGCTGTGTGACACAGCAACGAGGGGTTCGGCTCCTCAGTGGGTCCCCCAGCGTTCTCTATGCGGTTTCTGGTATATGGACTCCAGAGAATAATCGGGGTAAATAATTTCTGAAATTATTAAGTGCAGGACATGGAGTCAGGTGATTCGGACATGACTTTTTAGGGTCAGACCCGAAATTTCAATGAACATTTGGGTCGAAGACAATCAACCACTGTGGAATAACCACGTAATGCCCATTCTACAAACAAGTAGTACTACAAGTAGTATGAATCTTATATGGCAAAAGACGTTATACCGTACTTCCGACATAGATACTAGCTAAAAGCCCAGACACGTGTTTCGCCGATGTTTCTGCTGCTGTGTGACACAGCAACGAGGGGTTCGGCTCCCTCAGTGGGTCCCCCAGCGTTCTCTATGCGGTTTCTGGTATATGGACTCCAGAGAATAATCGGGTAAATAATTTCTGAAATTATTAAGTGCAGGACATGGAGTCAGGTGATTCGGACATGACTTTTTAGGGTCAGACCCGAAATTTCAATGAACATTTGGGTCGAAGACAATCAACCACTGTGGAATAACCACGTAATGCCCATTCTACAAAACAAGTAGTACTACATGTAGTATGAATCTTATATGGCAAAGACGTTATACCGTACTTCCGACATAGATACTAGCTAAAAAGCCCAGACACGTGTTTCGCCGATGTTTCTGCTGCTGTGTGACACAGCAACGAGGGGTTCGGCTCCTCAGTGGGTCCCCCAGCGTTCTCTATGCGGTTTCTGGTATATGGACTCCAGAGAATAATCGGGTAAATAATTTCTGAAATTATTAAGTGCAGGACATGGAGTCAGGTGATTCGGACATGACTTTTTAGGGTCAGACCCGAAATTTCAATGAACATTTGGGTCGAAGACAATCAACCACTGTGGAATAACCACGTAATGCCCATTCTACAAACAAGTAGTACTACAAGTAGTATGAATCTTATATGGCAAAGACGTTATACCGTACTTCCGACACAGATACTAGCTAAAAAGCCCAGACACGTGTTTCGCCGATGTTTCTGCTGCTGTGTGACACAGCAACGAGTGGTTCGGCTCCCTCAGTGGGTCCCCCAGCGTTCTCTATGCGGTTTCTGGTATATGGACTCCAGAGAATAATCGGGTAAAATAATTTCTGAAATTATTAAGTGCAGGACATGGAGTCAGGTGATTCGGACATGACTTTTTAGGGTCAGACCCGAAATTTCAATGAACATTTGGGTCGAAGACAATCAACCACTGTGGAATAACCACGTAATGCCCATTCTACAAACAAGTAGTACTACAAGTAGTATGAATCTTATATGGCAAAGACGTTATACCGTACTTCCGACATAGATACTAGCTAAAAGCCCAGACACGTGTTTCGCCGATGTTTCTGCTGCTGTGTGACACAGCAACGAGGGGTTCGGCTCCTCAGTGGGTCCCCCAGCGTTCTCTATGCGGTTTCTGGTATATGGACTCCAGAGAATAATCGGGTAAATAATTTCTGAAATTATTAAGTGCAGGACATGGAGTCAGGTGATTCGGACATGACTTTTTAGGGTCAGACCCGAAATTTCAATGAACATTTGGGTCGAAGACAATCAACCACTGTGGAATAACCACGTAATGCCCATTCTACAAACAAGTAGTACTACAAGTAGTATGAATCTTATATGGCAAAGACGTTATACCGTACTTCCGACATAGATACTAGCTAAAAAGCCCAGACACGTGTTTCGCCGATGTTTCTGCTGCTGTGTGACACAGCAACGAGGGGTTCGGCTCCTCAGTGGGTCCCCCAGCGTTCTCTATGCGGTTTCTGGTATATGGACTCCAGAGAATAATCGGGTAAATAATTTCTGAAATTATTAAGTGCAGGACATGGAGTCAGGTGATTCGGACATGACTTTTTAGGGTCAGACCCGAAATTTCAATGAACATTTGGGTCGAAGACAATCAACCACTGTGGAATAACCACGTAATGCCCATTCTACAAACAAGTAGTACTACAAGTAGTATGAATCTTATATGGCAAAAGACGTTATACCGTACTTCCGACATAGATACTAGCTAAAAAGCCCAGACACGTGTTTCGCCGATGTTTCTGCTGCTGTGTGACACAGCAACGAGGGGTTCGGCTCCTCAGTGGGTCCCCCAGCGTTCTCTATGCGGTTTCTGGTATATGGACTCCAGAGAATAATCGGGTAAATAATTTCTGAAATTATTAAGTGCAGGACATGGAGTCAGGTGATTCGGACATGACTTTTTAGGGTCAGACCCGAAATTTCAATGAACATTTGGGTCGAAGACAATCAACCACTGTGGAATAACCACGTAATGCCCATTCTACAAACAAGTAGTACTACAAGTAGTATGAATCTTATATGGCAAAGACGTTATACCGTACTTCCGACATAGATACTAGCTAAAAGCCCAGACACGTGTTTCGCCGATGTTTCTGCTGCTGTGTGACACAGCAACGAGGGGTTCGGCTCCTCAGTGGGTCCCCCAGCGTTCTCTATGCGGTTTCTGGTATATGGACTCCAGAGAATAATCGGGTAAATAATTTCTGAAATTATTAAGTGCAGGACATGGAGTCAGGTGATTCGGACATGACTTTTTAGGGTCAGACCCGAAATTTCAATGAACATTTGGGTCGAAGACAATCAACCACTGTGGAATAACCACGTAATGCCCATTCTACAAACAAGTAGTACTACAAGTAGTATGAATCTTATATGGCAAAGACGTTATACCGTACTTCCGACATAGATACTAGCTAAAAAGCCCAGACACGTGTTTCGCCGATGTTTCTGCTGCTGTGTGACACAGCAACGAGGGGTTCGGCTCCTCAGTGGGTCCCCCAGCGTTCTCTATGCGGTTTCTGGTATATGGACTCCAGAGAATAATCGGGTAAATAATTTCTGAAATTATTAAGTGCAGGACATGGAGTCAGGTGATTCGGACATGACTTTTAGGTCAGACCCGAAATTTCAATGAACATTTGGGTCGAAGACAATCAACCACTGTGGAATAACCACGTAATGCCCATTCTACAAAACAAGTAGTACTACAAGTAGTATGAATCTTATATGGCAAAAGACGTTATACCGTACTTCCGACATAGATACTAGCTAAAAGCCCAGACACGTGTTTCGCCGATGTTTCTGCTGCTGTGTGACACAGCAACGAGGGGTTCGGCTCCTCAGTGGGTCCCCCAGCGTTCTCTATGCGGTTTCTGGTATATGGACTCCAGAGAATAATCGGGTAAATAATTTCTGAAATTATTAAGTGCAGGACATGGAGTCAGGTGATTCGGACATGACTTTTTAGGGTCAGACCCGAAATTTCAATGAACATTTGGGTCGAAGACAATCAACCACTGTGGAATAACCACGTAATGCCCATTCTACAAAACAAGTAGTACTACAAGTAGTATGAATCTTATATGGCAAAGACGTTATACCGTACTTCCGACATAGATACTAGCTAAAAAGCCCAGACACGTGTTTCGCCGATGTTTCTGCTGCTGTGTGACACAGCAACGAGGGGTTCGGCTCCCTCACTGGGCCCCCCCAGCGTTCTCTATGCGGTTTCTGGTATATGGACTCCAGAGAATAATCGGGTAAATAATTTCTGAAATTATTAAGTGCAGGACATGGAGTCAGGTGATTCGACATGACTTTTTAGGGTCAGACCCGAAATTTCAATGAACATTTGGGTCGAAGACAATCAACCACTGTGGAATAACCACGTAATGCCCATTCTACAAAACAAGTAGTACTACAAGTAGTATGAATCTTATATGGCAAAAGACGTTATACCGTACTTCCGACATAGATACTAGCTAAAAGCCCAGACACGTGTTTCGCCGATGTTTCTGCTGCTGTGTGACACAGCAACGAGGGGTTCGGCTCCTCAGTGGGTCCCCCAGCGTTCTCTATGCGGTTTCTGGTATATGGACTCCAGAGAATAATCGGGTAAATAATTTCTGAAATTATTAAGTGCAGGACATGGAGTCAGGTGATTCGGACATGACTTTTTAGGGTCAGACCCGAAATTTCAATGAACATTTGGGTCGAAGACAATCAACCACTGTGGAATAAATCCACGTAATGCCCATTCTACAAAACAAGTAGTACTACAAGTAGTATGAATCTTATATGACAAAGACGTTATACCGTACTTCCGACATAGATACTAGCTAAAAAGCCCAGACACGTGTTTCGCCGATGTTTCTGCTGCTGTGTGACACAGCAACGAGGGGTTCGGCTCCTCAGTGGGTCCCCCAGCGTTCTCTATGCGGTTTCTGGTATATGGACTCCAGAGAATAATCGGGTAAATAATTTCTGAAATTATTAAGTGCAGGACATGGAGTCAGGTGATTCTACATGACTTTTTAGGGTCAGACCCGAAATTTCAATCAACATTTGGGTCGAAGACAATCAACCACTGTGGAATAACCACGTAATGCCCATTCTACAAACAAGTAGTACTACAAGTAGTATGAATCTTATATGGCAAAAGACGTTATACCGTACTTCCGACATAGATACTAGCTAAAAAGCCCAGACACGTGTTTCGCCGATGTTTCTGCTGCTGTGTGACACAGCAACGAGGGGTTCGGCTCCTCAGTGGGTCCCCCAGCGTTCTCTATGCGGTTTCTGGTATATGGACTCCAGAGAATAATCGGGTAAATAATTTCTGAAATTATTAAGTGCAGGACATGGAGTCAGGTGATTCGGACATGACTTTTTAGGTCAGACCCGAAATTTCAATGAACATTTGGGTCGAAGACAATCAACCACTGTGGAATAACCACGTAATGCCCATTCTACAAACAAGTAGTACTACAAGTAGTATGAATCTTATATGGCAAAGACGTTATACCGTACTTCCGACATAGATACTAGCTAAAAGCCCAGACACGTGTTTCGTCGATGTTTCTGCTGCTGCGTGACACAGCAACGAGGGGTTCGGCTCCTCAGTGGGTCCCCCAGCGTTCTCTATGCGGTTTCTGGTATATGGACTCCAGAGAATAATCGGGTAAATAATTTCTGAAATTATTAAGTGCAGGACATGGAGTCAGGTGATTCGGACATGACTTTTTAGGGTCAGACCCGAAATTTCAATGAACATTTGGGTCGAAGACAATCAACCACTGTGGAATAACCACGTAATGCCCATTCTACAAACAAGTAGTACTACAAGTAGTATGAATCTTATATGGCAAAAGACGTTATACCGTACTTCCGACATAGATACTAGCTAAAAGCCCAGACACGTGTTTCGCCGATGTTTCTGCTGCTGTGTGACACAGCAACGAGGGGTTCGGCTCCCTCAGTGGGTCCCCCAGCGTTCTCTATGCGGTTTCTGGTATATGGACTCCAGAGAATAATCGGGTAAATAATTTCTGAAATTATTAAGTGCAGGACATGGAGTCAGGTGATTCGGACATGACTTTTTAGGGTCAGACCCGAAATTTCAATGAACATTTGGGTCGAAGACAATCAACCACTGTGGAATAACCACGTAATGCCCATTCTACAAACAAGTAGTACTACAAGTAGTATGAATCTTATATGGCAAAGACGTTATACCGTACTTCCGACATAGATACTAGCTAAAAGCCCAGACACGTGTTTCGCCGATGTTTCTGCTGCTGTGTGACACAGCAACGAGGGGTTCGGCTCCTCAGTGGGTCCCCCCAGCGTTCTCTATGCGGTTTCTGGTATATGGACTCCAGAGAATAATCGGGTTAATAATTTCTGAAATTATTAAATGCAGGACATGGAGTCAGTTGATTCGGACATGACTTTTAGGTTCAGACCCGAAATATCAATGAACATTTTGGTCGAAGACAATCAACCACTGTGAAATAACCAAGGAATGCCCATTCTTCAAAAAAGTAGTACTACAAGTCGTATGAATCTTATATGGCAAAAGACGTTATACCGTACTTCCGACATAGATACTAGCTAAAAGCCCAGACACGTGTTTCGCCGATGTTTCTGCTGCTGTGTGACACAGCAACGAGGGGTTCGGCTCCCTCAGTGGGTCCCCCAGCGTTCTCTATGCGGTTTCTGGTATATGGACTCCAGAGAATAATCGGGTAAATAATTTCTGAAATTATTAAGTGCAGGACATGGAGTCAGGTGATTCGGACATGACTTTTTAGGGTCAGACCCGAAATTTCAATGAACATTTGGGTCGAAGACAATCAACCACTGTGGAATAACCACGTAATGCCCATTCTACAAACAAGTAGTACTACAAGTAGTATGAATCTTATATGGCAAAGACGTTATACCGTACTTCCGACATAGATACTAGCTAAAAAGCCCAGACACGTGTTTCGCCGATGTTTCTGCTGCTGTGTGACACAGCAACGAGGGGTTCGGCTCCTCAGTGGGTCCCCCAGCGTTCTCTATGCGGTTTCTGGTATATGGACTCCAGAGAATAATCGGGTAAATAATTTCTGAAATTATTAAGTGCAGGACATGGAGTCAGGTGATTCGGACATGACTTTTTAGGGTCAGACCCGAAATTTCAATGAACATTTGGGTCGAAGACAATCAACCACTGTGGAATAACCACGTAATGCCCATTCTACAAACAAGTAGTACTACAAGTAGTATGAATCTTATATGACAAAGACGTTATACCGTACTTCCGACATAGATACTAGCTAAAAAGCCCAGACACGTGTTTCGCCGATGTTTCTGCTGCTGTGTGACACAGCAACGAGGGGTTCGGCTCCTCAGTGGGTCCCCCAGCGTTCTCTATGCGGTTTCTGGTATATGGACTCCAGAGAATAATCGGGTAAATAATTTCTGAAATTATTAAGTGCAGGACATGGAGTCAGGTGATTCGGACATGACTTTTTAGGGTCAGACCCGAAATTTCAATGAACATTTGGGTCGAAGACAATCAACCACTGTGGAATAACCACGTAATGCCCATTCTACAAACAAGTAGTACTACAAGTAGTATGAATCTTATATGGCAAAGACGTTATACCGTACTTCCGACATAGATACTAGCTAAAAGCCCAGACACGTGTTTCGCCGATGTTTCTGCTGCTGTGTGACACAGCAACGAGGGGTTCGGCTCCTCAGTGGGTCCCCCAGCGTTCTCTATGCGGTTTCTGGTATATGGACTCCAGAGAATAATCGGGTAAATAATTTCTGAAATTATTAAGTGCAGGACATGGAGTCAGGTGATTCGGACATGACTTTTTAGGGTCAGACCCGAAATTTCAATGAACATTTGGGTCGAAGACAATCAACCACTGTGGAATAACCACGTAATGCCCATTCTACAAAACAAGTAGTACTACAAGTAGTATGAATCTTATATGGCAAAGACGTTATACCGTACTTCCGACATAGATACTAGCTAAAAAGCCCAGACACGTGTTTTCGCCGATGTTTCTGCTGCTGTGTGACACAGCAACGAGGGGTTCGGCTCCTCAGTGGGTCCCCCAGCGTTCTCTATGCGGTTTCTGGTATATGGACTCCAGAGAATAATCGGGTAAATAATTTCTGAAATTATTAAGTGCAGGACATGGAGTCAGGTGATTCGGACATGACTTTTAGGTCAGACCCGAAATTTCAATGAACATTTGGGTCGAAGACAATCAACCACTGTGGAATAACCACGTAATGCCCATTCTAAAAAACAAGTAGTACTACAAGTAGTATGAATCTTATATGGCAAAGACGTTATACCGTACTTCCGACATAGATACTAGCTAAAAGCCCAGACACGTGTTTCGCCGATGTTTCTGCTGCTGCGTGACACAGCAACGAGGGGTTCGGCTCCTCAGTGGGTCCCCCAGCGTTCTCTATGCGGTTTCTGGTATATGGACTCCAGAGAATAATCGGGTAAATAATTTCTGAAATTATTAAGTGCAGGACATGGAGTCAGGTGATTCGGACATGACTTTTTAGGGTCAGACCCGAAATTTCAATGAACATTTGGGTCGAAGACAATCAACCACTGTGGAATAACCACGTAATGCCCATTCTACAAAACAAGTAGTACTACAAGTAGTATGAATCTTATATGGCAAAGACGTTATACCGTACTTCCGACATAGATACTAGCTAAAAACCAGACACGTGTTTCGCCGATGTTTCTGCTGCTGTGTGACACAGCAACGAGGGGTTCGGCTCCTCAGTGGGTCCCCCAGCGTTCTCTATGCGGTTTCTGGTATATGGACTCCAGAGAATAATCGGGTTAATAATTTCTGAAATTATTAAGTGCAGGACATGGAGTCAGGTGATTCGGACATGACTTTTTAGGGTCAGACCCGAAATTTCAATGAACATTTGGGTCGAAGACAATCAACCACTGTGGAATAACCACGTAATGCCCATTCTACAAAACAAGTAGTACTACAAGTAGTATGAATCTTATATGGCAAAGACGTTATACCGTACTTCCGACATAGATACTAGCTAAAAGCCCAGACACGTGTTTCGCCGATGTTTCTGCTGCTGTGTGACACAGCAACGAGGGGTTCGGCTCCTCAGTGGGTCCCCCAGCGTTCTCTATGCGGTTTCTGGTATATGGACTCCAGAGAATAATCGGGTAAATAATTTCTGAAATTATTAAGTGCAGGACATGGAGTCAGGTGATTCGACATGACTTTTTAGGGTCAGACCCGAAATTTCAATGAACATTTGGGTCGAAGACAATCAACCACTGTGGAATAACCACGTAATGCCCATTCTACAAAACAAGTAGTACTACAAGTAGTATGAATCGTATATGGCACACATATTATACCGTACTTCCGACATAGGTACTAGCTAAAAGCCCAGACACGTGTTTTCGGCAGCATATTTGCATATTTCACTCAGATTCTTATGAATTTCTTGTCTCCCTTTAGCGCTCAACTGAAACCTGAACGAGAGATATACAGAAAAGGAAAGTAATCCATATCTAGACCCTGCTATGGGCATGCCACAGCCTACTTTGTCCCTTAATGGAGAGGATCTTGTGTGAAATCATTAGCCCACAGAAAGACGGATAGGACCAGCAGGGGAAAGGAAAAACTGCCAATCAGAGTTACATGCACCTGGAAGGCCGGCATGCGCAAGGATGAGATGCAAAGACTTACGTGCGGCCAGCAGGTACCTCGCGGAAAACGACTCGATGAGGTGACTGTCGTCGGTGGCCGCTGCGGCATGTGTTAAAACCATTTTCCGGCCACTGATTGGCCATTCCTCCCATTGTGTGCGCAGTATGCACCTCAAAAGGCAATTTGGCGGACAAAACCCACACGTCAGCTCGAACAGTTGCAAAACGCTGGCTAGGCACTAATGCTTTGCTTTGGATAAACTTCCATTAGAACGCCCACAGGTCTGTGTTATGGCCCAGAAGGGATGCCAGTCAATGTGTGTGTGTCTGTGTGTCTGCACTTCAAAGCTGTCAACGAAGTCGTTTCATCCAATGAATTTCAAGCTAGCCTGGAGGCATAGACCGAAACAGTAAGTGGAGATAAATGCCATCAGAGTGATGTTCACTCGCAAACAACTTTCAGACCACTTAACCCGCTTTGTGGTGTGCAATGGCAGATAATAGTGTTTGGAAATCACAGAGCAAATTACAAGCAAGTAACCCGATTAGGATAAGTGTCTTCTGATTAAAAAATCCACGAAAAGAAACAGATTTCATGTGACGCTGAAAATGAAAGGTGTTCTTTTAAACTAACTTATGACGCTGTAAAAACGCATCCGACATGTGTGATGCAAGATTGTTGGCTGAGGGTAAGGTAGTAGATCAATAAGTCCTTCAATATTTTATTCTGTTGTATGTATTAAATAGATTAGACTTTATCTTGAGGTTACTAGTTAGTCAGTTTGACCCGGGAACTTAGCTGATAACAGAAATTAGACTTTAAAAACTGTCAGCATAAGAAAGTCGCGTTACTAACAACAATAAAAAAGCCGATTACAATTTTCACTTGCCCGTTCTAGGCGAAGGTTTCAATCTAACCCATTTGACTGGCTCTTGAATTGAAAGATTAAATGAAGTAAGCTTTTTATCATGCTGATTTTATGCATTCACGACAATGACTACAGGTTTCCGAGTACGCAGTTGTTTGGGAGGCAATTAAAGTTCAGGTGGAAATCACGTAATTCTAAGAATATTAACCAATGGGATTGGGATATTTCAGGCAGATGACAAATATTACTGAAATAATGTATTGGCTAAAATTTTACAGATAATTTAAAAACGAACAAAGTCAATGAATAAAAAGAGTCACTCGATCAGTAAATTTTGGGTAGCTGTAGAAGGTTGGTTCCCTGTTTTATGTCATAAAGACTTTGACAACAGACAACGGACACAGTTGTTCCAAACATCGGACGTGGAATAAAGGTTTCTACTGATTTTTCCTGCGTTCCCAGATGAACGTAATCGTGATCGAAAACAGTGCGTCGGTAATTATCTCAGCTCTCTTGGACTACTCGGAATTCTTCTGAGTCCGAGAGATAAGATTCATCTAAATCCAATACAGTACAATTATCTTCCTTCGGTGTTTTGCATTTGATATGCCTAAGACATCAAAACGCAAGATCGATCGATCGCGAGCTGTTATCACAACTTCAGGATCCTTTTTTTGTATATATGCTTTAGCGCTTGAGATTATGGATGTCGTGCGATTAAAGTTGTCGCGGTAATTTAACATAAATAAACCCCCTGAATACCCGACAGCGGTGACGCGCTCACAATCTCATTAGCACTCCACGAGTAGCTCACTCTGAAAGTAGAAATTAAAACTTCACGAGAACTTTTCGTTCCTTACAAATTGCGACTACGTTCAGAGCTCTAAGCTGCATTCTCTTCACGCAATTCAGTTTCCTACAAAAGAGTTCGTAC
The DNA here is from genome assembly GCA_017591395.1 of Schistocephalus solidus. Lineage (NCBI taxonomy): Eukaryota > Metazoa > Platyhelminthes > Cestoda > Diphyllobothriidea > Diphyllobothriidae > Schistocephalus > Schistocephalus solidus. The sequence continues at coordinate 110,342 of WEDG01007841.1, forward strand.
GGACTAACAAGTAGGACAGTTCGATCTTGGCCAGTGATGATGTCCACTCTATGAAGTGAAAATTGAATCTTTTTTCTAAATTAATCGGCTAACAATAAAGGCCTGCGTATAAGCATTGAGATACTAGTGCACAATTGAGACCTGAGCACACAAAAAACAGAATTTGGCTAAATTATTTTGAGATGGTAGGCATTCACCGAAGTCACAATCTCCCGTTACTTAATGGTGTTGCTGGGGTGCAGCCGATCTGTCCGTTTTCACACGGAGAAGCTCCAGCAATATTTCCAGAATCAGATGACTTAAAAGGTGTCTGCGATAAAGTGGAAAGGCGGCACTCAAACTGTAATTTTGGAGTCATGAACTTCAACTTTCCACATGGAAATGGACCCCGATCCACAACTTCGCAGCACATATCGCAGATACAGACTATGGCCTAGATGCGGACAGACAAGCAATCAAACGGGAGGCGGTTGGATGTCACCACCAACTTCTACTAAAGCCAACCTTATACTATGCTAGTTCTGCCAAATGACAAACGAATGGAAAGCTCCTAAAGTGTACCACCACGACCGACACAGAAACAAGTGTAGCATGGTAACTGTGAACTTTCCGAGAAGAATACTGACATTGACTAATGACCAACTGGCAAAAAGCCCTTCGGGCGCAGAAGTCGGTGCGCACTGTCAGCCTTCCTTCCCCGAGTGCTGCCTAACAAGTCGAGTAGGTAAGCACGCTGCCATCACACCGACGTAGTAGCAACTGACATGAACTGCAGGAAAAAGAACACCAAAAATCTGCCATACCGGCATGGACCAATCAAAAAGAAGAGGGTATTCAGCTGGCTTCTTCACAGCGAAGGTTACGGCAGGGACAATATACCGAACTTTTTCAAACTGCAGTCTGTAAATAGTATTGCTCCAGAGGTTTTATTATATCCTCCCTGGCTTGTTGAACTCTGGATCTCACATCACAATTACCAGTTTATTGAGTCGAATTAATAAGGTAGGTTGAAATTTTGCCTGTTAACTTCCTGATAAAATGAAAATGGACGACAGCATTCGCACTTTCTTTCGAGTCAAACCTGCGGACAGCAGATGAAGGAAAGTGCACTCAGTATAGCAGATTTACCTATTGGTAAAAAAATTAAAAGTCATAAAAAAGTGGATCGAATTCGGTAAATCGTCCAAAGTTTCTATCATTGCCAAGCAGCCAATTAAAATAAAGCTGCTGAGTAAACAGGGGCATTGCAAAGTAATCAGATGAAAGTAAGCAATAAATGGAGCGTTTTGATGAGTATTTTCCTCAGCGTAGACCAGAGGGAAAACAATTGCAATACGGACGCAAAGTTGAATACAGATTTTCTTTTCCGAAAATTGCCATCCAAGTGGATTTTGAGGCTGACGAAGTCGACCACTTACAGGTTTTGATGCAGTTGCCCACAAAGTCATACTTTTCTTGCTTTGACTATCTGTAACAACCCTTGAATTTTTCTAGTATAATCATTTCATGTGCGTGAAATAAGAAAAAACTCACAAGGCGAAAGTTGGTTTGCATGTGAAAAGCACCAGACAGGTATTGACATGCGTAGACGGGCTGCCCACAATTGTCAGTCAATGCGTCCCAATCACCTTCCCAGGCAGTTTGATCTGGACTCGCCAATGGATTGTGCGAAAAAAAGATGGTGAGACCAACACTCAAACAAATTATTCTCATGGAGAATCGGCACAGTTGTCGCTAAAATAAACTGATAGACAAAGATCTACCAAGTGCACATCGAATCTTGGCTTCAAGGTTTAACAAGTAACGAAGAAAACCCGTTCTTTTTCACGATTGACCGTTTGACTGCAGAGGCTGCATTTAATATGTGCCTTTGTGGCATACTCATGTTGTCTTGGCCTTGTCCGTTACGTTCTTCTGCCTAGCTGCTCTGTGGCTGCTGTTGGGAGTCGAGAGTGAGCTCAAAGGCAGAATGGAACGAGTGAGCTCCGTTAGCGGTCGGCAATCGTCTATCCATCCGGAACGTCCCACGCGTGTGCCATGGTACACGTAAAGGAGTTTGTTTGTGGTACTCGTACATAAAATTACTTTATCCGTCAATAACTATGCCCAGGCACACCTGCGGTCGTCTTGACAACGTCTGTTTCTCTATGAACAAATTCATGCACAAGTGCCTGCCAGACCGGTCTTCCTAATCAGCGGCTGAGTTGATAATTCCTGATCATCTAACCATACTCTTGAGCTAAGCACAGCTATTATAAATCGGTCTGCGTGTTCGCGGAGCAGATCTGGTCTCTTAGCCACGCTGATGATCCAAACATCAGCTCTATGAACCTTAGACACGTGGAGTATTTATTTTTCAGGGAATCTATTAAAAGGACCCCATCTCAAAAATATGCGACATAACGGGAATTAATGTGAAAGGGTTTTATCCGAAGTTTGCAGATTTACCATAGCGCAAATGACTCTGTGGGGGTGGGGTGGGGGAAATTAGGTTTACGCAATCAGTCTTCCCTCGTACCGACGCTGTTCATGGTGGTCAGAAGCACGCACTACTTCCGAGCTCACCTTCAGCATTGAAGAATATTTTAAAAGCTTAACTCGAAGTTCTTATGGGCACACCTTAAAACCAAGATGTTATTTCCATTAACATACACAGCAAAAGATACCTAGGCCTTATTTCCAGGAGATATATTCAAGAAATAATAAATCAAATCATTGATGAAATCAATACAATCCACGGAGTGTTTCTTCTCAGGTGCATTGTTTATGTCGTCGTGTACGAACGCTATTCAGTGTCGTCTGCCACAAATCGATATCAAAAACTGACGTGGATACTTCGTTTTCTAGCGAAAGGCCAGTCGAAAATCTCATTTTAATGTTTTTCTCAGAATCACAGAAAAGAAATACTGTCCCTTCGGGCACTACTTTCCGGATATTTAGGAAGATCATTTTCGCAGACCTCGACTGACTTTATCCAGAGTAGACTTACATCCTCTGCCGAAGTTGATCTTGACCTCTGATCAGCGCAAACTTCTTCACTTAATGATTTTTCCTTGGAGGTTTTGACAAATTCGAATAACACATTTGACCCAATTGTGAAAAACTCGGCAGCCTTAGTGGGATTCTAACATACGACAGCGAGGAAGGCTTTAGTACAGCCACTTGAGCTACAAGGAGCGGGCAACTTAACCAAAATGTGATTAACCTCACAGCTCTCGGTGGGACATCGTAGCTCAGGTGGGTAGAGAGTTGGCTGAACTAAGCCTTTGGCTTGCTGGCGTGGGTTTGAATCCCACCGAGGACGGTGAGTTTTTCCTTATTGTGTCAGTTGGATTTTCCTTGGGTCTGTTATTTTGTAACAAACATACTTTGTGTGATAAATCACCTCATAAGCCTTAATTGCAGATCAGCCCCTCGCAAACTCAGGGTCTCGCTGTCGGCCATATGGAGTAGGCACTGCACCCATGAACTAGTTCATGATAAAGCTGACTTGTACTGCATCTAACGAACTCTCTCTTCTCCTCTCCTCACTCACTAGGGTCAGATCGCAAGCCAAAGGGAGAACGCGTGGTAAAGTGCTTGGGTATATTAGATCACATGGTTAAAAAACCGTATCAAAGCTTGCCACATACGAACTGATTTACACAGCATGCTCCAAGATTTCATATGGCATTTCGAGTCTCACGTGCGAGCGATTGCCACATCATCAGGAGGAAGGCATTGGGTCCAATTCTCGATTCCAGGACGGACGGAGTTAGCTCGTCCGCTAGCTGTATTCCAAGCCAGGACATTGATCGATTCATGCGCGTCGGAGTAATGATAGTGAGGAATTTGTTGAGAGGCCGCATCGCCTTCTTCCGTTCATCCCTTTTTACTGCAGAAATTTATCGCCTAAGCCAAGCTGCAATCGATCGGACGCAGTTGCGGGCACTAAGTGCCAGAAAATCCATCCTTCACAGGGCTGCAATAGTTACGGGATAGAATTTAATCTACATAACCAGATGGCCGCGTGCCTTGAAGCAATTGCATCCGCTGTTGGTTCAGAGCATTCACAGCGTGGTCCGTTCCGAGGGTCAAATATGTCTTACTAGCAACAAATACGCAGCATACTTTGACAACCTCACTTACACAGGCGTCAAGGCGATCGCGCTTGATGGAGCGGCGGAGATAGTTGGCACGCTAGCAGGTATTTACTGTTTTCCTGTCAATGGCTTAAGCATCTAAGCGAAAAAGTTGGACATGGCAAACCAAGCCCGCACAAAATTCTTACACTCTACCCCGTCATAGCAAATGAAAGAAAACTCACCTAGCTGAAGCGTGGAAGAAGACGAAGCAATCAACATTTACTTAGTTGTATCTATGGCCGTCATTTTTAGGGTAAAAATTGAAAAAAAAGCTTTTTATTTTATCCTCTTCCTATGCTAAAGCTGAGGCTTTTAAAACCATTGAAGTCGTTTTTCTACTTAAAGCAGTGACCAGATGAAAGTGCAGGTTATGCGACGACAAACACCTCATGAAAACCAGTTGGCAGGAATAATTGTCGAATTCACCTATCTATTCACTTGTAAACGTGAGCAGTTTTAGAAAAACGGTTACTTTCCAACCTTGTCCATCACCCATATTCCACACGGATGTTCTCCTGTAAATTCCCGCTCTCCCGTATCTAAAGAAAATTAACTAGACAGTGAGTCCGAATAAAGCCAATAAACCAATGAACTTGACTCACCGGCTCAGAATGCCAGTTACTGATTGAAACAAAAAGATTCGTCCTCCATTATACCCAAGATAAGTATTCGGGAAAACAGTCCCCTGTAATTTGACGTCCATGTACTTTTAGTCAACAAGTTCAACTAGAATGCAGAAACTGTAAAATTAACTATATCGACTCGCTTCATATATACATTTCGTTGTTAAGAAATAAATTGTAATAAATTTAAAAACAGTGATTTGTGCTATGAAGTTCGGAAGGTAAGCTGTAAAGCAGTGATAACGGACAAGGAAAACTACCTGCTTGCATTTCATATTTGTAAATTGCACAAACACATGGTTCAGTTGTTTGCGCAGGTCACGATTCCACAACGCAAGGTTAGCTGTTTCTGTGATTTTCACGCACGAGCACCATTGTGCGGACAGTGTGAGCATAAACTAGAAACAGTTTTTTGCAGGAAGGGCAAAAATATTTTCTCACTTGGGCAATCGTATAACGGTCCTGTCTGACATTTTTCTTTTCGTTTGTCCTTGCAACATGAACACAATCAGAAGCAGGGAACAAATCCTAGGCGTGCTATGCCGATTTAATTGCCATGGCACTTTACTATTGCCGGCCAAGACAAGGGAAACTGGAATGGCCATTTCTGACTTTTTAATATTCGTCAGCCAGTCATACCCAATCCCAGATAGTACCTCACCCGAGGATCAAAACTGTGATCTGTTGATACGAAGTCCAACGCTCTAACTATTGAGCAATGCTAATCTGCATCTTCCGATACCAGCCGCTGTGCGGCGAGCCTCAAGGCTGAGTTCCGTTAGCGATCGGTGAGCGTTCATGATTGGATGACGTGGCCCTGTTGACGGTCAGATGAGCTGTCCGATGTGTCCTTTTAATGGTTCATCACAAACGTAATTAAATCATGGTTTAATTATTTCCTTCCTTAAGTGCAGAAGCAGACTTCTGGTCAACACGTAACCCTACTAGGCTCTCGATAGGATATCACTGTGGATTGTTTAAGTTTGCTGCCATGAAATGTGTTCTTTGCCATGGGCCAAATGGATTTCTGACTTTTCGCGAGAATAAAACGGCACCGAATAGTATGTGATTGCGTCAAACTTCAAAAGATTCAGGTAGGCTTGAATGGTTCGGATGCTTATTAAGACTTGCTTTGGCAACGGTAATCATCCAGTACTGACTGATATAGAATCTCAATCCAGACTGATTCCTCCATTTTAGCACATTGAAGGACAGAATTTGTGTAAATTAAACCCACTAGGGCAACAATCCATCGAATTTTTAAACGGGCCTGTAAAGTATCTTGCGTTCCCGAGGAAATCTGCACTGAAAACTTTCTATTTAGATTCATTATTTTAGAAAGTCGGTTCATAGTTAAGGTGTCTGCTCGACCACAATGAAGAGGACATTGAAGGGTCACCTGTAAGATTATTCAAGTTATATAAGTTTGTACGGTTTTAATGGTATGGATTTTGTTATAGTTTCAAGAGACATTCAAATATCTTGCAGTAATTTCTTCGTATAAGATCTGTTCAAATATACATTGACATTTACGTCAAACTGCTCCGGATTTGTCAAATAGCGTGTAACTTGAAAACGTATAAAGTAAAATTCCGGTTTTGTTCAATACATAGAGGACTTAAGATTTTTTGAGAATACCAAACCTTTTCATCTCCAACATTAACCTAAAAATAGCATTGTTTCATACAACGTGCATAAACGAAGCGCACTTATTTGCATTCCAGTTAAGATATGCAATTTAATTAATGAAACGTGGTTGGAAGTAGAAAAAAGAATAAGAAGCAACTTCCTTCAAATTATGATTAATAGTGGGGCTATACGAATGCTTAACTATGGGATGACATCCTGCCGAACATATATATATGTGCCCTGTCACGCATGGTTAGGTAGGTAGTATTGGTGGAGGGACGCTCAGTGATCACCAACGGGACTCATTCGTTTCGTTATGCCTTGGGGCTCACTCATGAGCCCCGTCAGCAAACGAACATCAACTACTATATTAGACAGAAGAGCATGACGACAAGTAACAGGGAGTCTCGAATGATAATTTCTGGCTCATTAGCTCTCGTCAGCTAGCCATACACAAACCTCAGAGGTTGAACTGACGCTCGAGGCCATGACCTGTTGATTAGAAGTACAAAGCTATAAACATTGAGCCGTGGGCTTGCCCGTTTAGATAGGAAATATTAAACCCCAAGAATTAACGCTCATCGATTGGTTACGGGAGTCACACTTTCCTTCTGCCTTTGGGCTCACTCTCGAGCTCCGCCAGCAGCCGCACAAATGCTATGTGTGGTTGAACATTACCGACAATGGCCATTCCAGTCTCCCCTGTCTTTGTCGGTAATATTTATCTACGTAGGTAGTGGTTTACGTCCGAAAACAAGTTTATCAAGTTCTATGAATGCCTTAAGGGTTAACTGATACATTCCATGAGTACCGTATGTCCTTTTAAGTATGAAGTTCAAAACCTCTTTCGAACACTGTACAGTCTTCTACACAAGGAGGCATTAAAGTCGACCTGTGGTCAGGGCCACGTGGCAAATAAAGTCCGTCGTCCCCGCTTGGGACATGCTACTAATTTTACGACACCAAAACAGCATGCGGGTTTGCACTGACCAGCAAGGCAGCATCCGCTTTTTAATGACCCATCTGCCTTACGATTGCACATTCCTGAGGTGCACATAGGAAAATTGGTCCATCCTGAACACTGAAGCTGAATATGGTTGACAAAAAAAGATTAATTTGAAAGTCTTGTGCATCGATCCGGTTTCATTGCCGCACAGTCTATTTTCCTACAGAACATCTAAATTTGAGCCAAACAGTGTAGTCGAAAGTAACGCACAAAAAATAGATGAATTAGGGAAATAGGAATAGGAAAATTTCTGACTTTATTTTCCTAAATATTTCAACGCCTTCAAACACAAAATATAGATATCGGGTCCATAATAATAAGAACTTTAACGCTTTAGCACCGGAAATATCATTAGTCTGACTTGTATAATAAAAGGATATTTAACCTTGTTTAGGTGACTTCGGAATCAACATACGAGGAAGTACTAGGGCAAAAAAAGACGAAATTCCCCTAACAGATGGAAGAGCTAGCGCTCTCTCCTAGCCATTTACAGGACTTCTGTTGTAGTAAGTACTATCCTGATAATTAAATTAAATTTTGGGGATATCTTATTGCGGACCACCACACTAAGACAGGCTCAGAGTTGAAACATCACAGATGGAGTCACAACGAGTAGAAAACCGTCATGTTCATGGTAGACACCCTCTGTGAAATAAAGTTCGCAAGGGACTACGAATAAGTACACGAGGACTCATTCAACCGCAGAAAGCATTATTTCGGGATTTATTTATTCTTCGTCCGGGAAACTGGACTTAGATTTCTCGATTGCAGCCGGCTGGATATGCTCCAACTGGTCCAGGGGTGTAAGTTTCCTCTCAATCACTAAATGAACACGTGTCGATCCAGGTCTCTGGGCTGCATTTGGTTTACGGTTAACAGAAAAAAATTAAAACAAGTCGATTATTTTTTCCGAAAACAAAATGAATGGATTGGTGCTGTGCATGGGACACGTGGGCACAACGCCATCCCTGCACTACTCATCGCTATTCTACATCTCGAAAATCTCAATTGACTTACTTCAAAAGCGATATTTACGTCCAGATAGTCACCGTTATGCAAGCCTCGTTTGATTGAACACATACCTTTTGAGCACGACGTGATCACACCTTGGGTAAGAAAACATAGACCACCTGCGCACAAGCAACCTAACCTAGATCCAACACCTGTAAACGTGCCCTACACAAGTAGCGCAGCTATTTGGGATTGCGTGCGGACAGTTATCTGCTTGCCGGACTGGGCACAGCCAACGCCAATCGCTCCAAGGGTCTGCTGGGGGATTTATGCCTCCAAACCTACTAAAAAGATTCAGTCCATTACAAGACTGGCCGCAGATTAACTGGGTGAGATTGGTGTTTGCAGGGCGGTTGGCACCATAAACTTGTAAAAATCAGATTCATGACCTCCACCGCTTTGTCATGCAGCCTTTATAGCCACAGTTCAGATTTTTAGGATACAGCACGTGCCTCGTATGACGCTGGGTTGAGTGGCTTCAAACCCTTGCGAGGCTAGGGTCAAGTCTCATGCGGTCCTAACAGCAACATAGTGGGTACTGCAGCGTATTTAGATGTTGCATGACAGAGCGACTGCGATGGCGATCCAGGGCACGTACGACCGCCGCGTCCTTTATCTGGATATTCGCAGGAATTTACAACCTACAGATATCACTCTGAACCAAGAAACTAGGGCGGGCATTTTTTCAATGGGGTGGGACGCTGAAAGGAAATCATGTGTATTGTGCGTTCTTTACATGTAGATTTTAAGAAACGCAAGATTTTCTAAAACCCAGTAATCTAGAAAAACCAGTTTCCTAAGGAGGATATTTCCCCTTACATGGTCCCTAGAATAAGTGCATTGTGATACTTTGAATGCCTTTCAATCAGGCCATATTTAGGTAAGTTTAGTTAGCCTAATTAAGCGATCTGCCCAGTTATTCTGAATTTAAGAAAGCTTTAAGGAACTCACTAAGACTACTCAGAGAAGACCGACAAATTGAAGGACGATAAAGCTGCTGATCGGAGGAAGCAAACGCCTGCTTCGTTGGTCTAGGTCATAGCACTATAAAACCAGCGCTAGGCATGTGAGCATCTACTACTGGCGTAGTTCGTCAACCCGGAAACGCGCATTGGCCAGACATACCACTTGATTAATTTTATTCTTGGCGGAAGTGGCAGCATCCATCAGTGGCGTCACTCTGCAATCTTACTCAGGACAATCTGCAGTCTGGTAGACATAATGACAGCACATGTAGGAAAACCAAATGCGCAGCACAGATGCACTTTTTTCTATTTTTAGACCGTTGGCCCAAATATGCTGCCGCCCAAATTATCGGTTGTCAAATGAACAGGAGTCTACTGCATCTACGGGTCTTTAGGCCTGATTATGATGGCTGAAAGTAATTCTAGATATAAAACCTTTAAATACCGCAATAGCCTGCGGTCGGAGCGCAACCTGTGTGGAACAAGAAAGTGAGGTAGACGCAGCACAAGTCTGCTTCCCTACAGGTAGATTTACACGCAAGTTACAGTCACCGGGTTCACCTCGCTAAGGTGCGGACATTCTTCATTCGCGGCGGTCGCACTATCGACATAACATCATGCAGAAAAAAATGTGCTCGGCTTGGTCCCAGCAGAAAAACTAAGTAAATATCACAAAAAAGGTAATAGTGTGCAGACAAGAAACTGCGGCTCCCTAATGGCCGTGAAGTTGGAGCACCGCGATCATGAGCCTCTGACGTGTGGGTTTTCAATCACAGACATGCTAAGATTAAAAATGCATACACGACGGGGGGAGGCAAACCCCCCAATAAAAAATAACGTGCATAAATAAGATGGTGATGCAGCAGACAAGACGGGTTATATTCTAGACTGACATGAAAAGAACATTGGCAAATTAGCAGTAGACGCCGGTTACCCAACAGCGTAAGCGAAAATATAAAAAAACATATTGAATGTAAAATTTACCAGCAAATATATATATATATATATATATATATATTGAAATATCGGCATCCCAAGAAATTTAATTAAATAAAGTTGAGTTCTTTGGGAACAAAATAACTTTATTGTGTAAATTTTCGAATCTGGTGCCCCAGTTCGTCGTCAGACAAATGGGAGATGAAGAAACATATCGAACAGAAATGAAATACCTTTTCAAATTATTTTCCCAAAATGGATATCCTCCTGACTTTGTCCGTCGATGCATGCGACGACAACAATTAAAAGAAAAAGGTATTTCCAGAGCTACGACCTCCCAGGCGTCAAAAACAACAAACTGGCGAACCCTCCCGTATGTAAAAAATGTATCTGAGCTCGTTGAAAGACAGCTCAAGAAACACAATATACAAATAGCGCACAAACCAACAACAACTTTGCGCACCCAGCTTGTACACCCTAAGGACAGGGTTGGCTATTTCAATAGAAAAGAAGTCGTCTACAAGATACCGTGTACCAGTTGTGATGCAGTTTATTGTGGCCAAAACCGGAAAATCTCTATCCACCCGTTTACATGAACATCAGTTAGCGGTGAGGAGACGAGACCCTTTATCGCAGGTAGCCATGCACACACTGGACACAGGACACCTATTTGGATGGGAGGATACCCACATCGTTGGCGCCTGCCCAACAAGAAGAGGCCGCGAATTCCTGGAGGCAATGCACTCAGACGAGGCATGCATTAACAGGCATATCGATTTAGATGCCAATTACAAATTTCTCAAGGTCAAGTGGAGGCGAAAACAGCCACTATCGATCAGATAACTTCAAACTCCGGATGTCTATTGGCTCAAACTTTAGCCAACCATAGAATCTTGTGTTAGGCATTATTTAAGGTTAACTGTTTTTCTGTACATCTCCCATTTGTCTGACGACGAACTGGGGCACCAGATTCGAAAAATTTACACAATAAAGTTATTTTTGTTCCCAAAAGAACTCAACTTTATTTAATATATATATATATATATATATATATATATATATATATATATATATATATATATATATATATATATATATATATAAACACATTGAAAGCAAAATTTACCAGCAAAATATTGTTTTGAAATGAGGTCAGCTGAAAAAGACAAATTACAGTAGAGGCATACACCGAAGGGAAGAAACAAATGATAAGGCGGATCCCACGGGCATGGCTACAACTTCCCTTTCATTCAAGCTGAGGAAAACGCTCCGAAGTTGCAGGGTTTCTACCAGGAAGCTGCAGAAGCTATTGCTCTATTACCAAACGTGAATGTGATCTTGGAGCGCACAAAATACCGCCGAATATTTCAGCAGTGGTAAGCGAAGTTCCGGCGTGAAGGACTGCAGCATTTTTTCCCACCAGCCAGGCGAACACAGCCCTTTAAATTACGGTTTATCAGACGTGTCCGCCAACAATGGATTCCAGTTAAGGCTAGCAGGTTTACACATCTAGGGAACAGGCAGTCAAAAGCTGCTCATTGACAGTGGGAGAGGAAGGTTTTGGAGGCCTCCAAAATGGAACAAACTACCAAATTCTACAGATTCGAAAGACGAAGACAACGTGACAAGGAGGCTTCATCTGCCAGCACCGTCTAACAAGTCCTGAACCAATCTAAATGACGTAAACGCTTAGGAAACACAACTCGGATCGAAGCCCCAAACTTTCGCGACGTGCCAGTTTCGTTCTCATGAATCTAGGTTGGTGATACGGCGTAAGCAGAAACCCACGCGTTCGGAGTTTTGTCTACGGGTTTGATGGACGGGTGGGAAACCAGCCTGCGCAACTACTGCAGACAGGGAAACGCCTCAACATGCGATTGTTGGCCATTCAACCGCAGTGTACTACGGAGCGCCACCATCAACCCCCTCCTAAAAAGCTACATCAAATCTTGAAAAAGAGACGTTTTAGGCACTTGAGGAACCTTTACAAGGGGTTATACACAGAGGCCGGGTGGAAAAAGGCAGGGGACTAAAAGGTGGCCCTGGAATTTCAGGGGCAAGAAAGTACCGGAGGAAGAAAGAAGAGATGATACCAAGTCTGCAAGTCTGCAGATTCGCGCGAGAGGGGGGAGCAGGACAGTCAGCGCCGCGCCCGATGTCATAGTGGCGGATAGATGAGAAAAAGTATTAGGGGGAGAGGTGAGGGAGGGAAGGGGTAACAGCTGCCACGGGGAGGAGAGGATCTGTCATTTAAACCACAACAAACGCGTCTGAGTTATGGTAATCCCCGTTCTCATCCTCCTCATCAGTGTAGTAGTATCGACGGACGCCCGATGCGCGTCTGGGACGGTCGCGTCGCTGAGGCGTTTGACTCTGCGCAGGTGACTGAGGCCGAACATGCTGGTCGGTGGTCCTGCGAGTTCGTCGTCGTCTTCGTCGTCGTGACGGTAACAACGTCTCAAAGTTGTCATCCGGGCGCACTGGCGGACGTGAAATTCGGCCACGAGAAGTGCGTCGTTCGATGGGCGCCGGCTGCCGCTGTTTTACCTGTGCGGAGGTCACCTCAAAGTCGCTGTCATAGTTCTCACTGGTGTTGGAGTGCTCTTCCGGCACCGGAGTGCTCCCAGACACATCGACGACGGGCGGAGTTCGCAGATGATAACGGCTCTTATTGGCGCCTGACGAGAGAAGGGTATGCCGGTTAAGGACATTCAGTGGGTTTTATGCAGGGTATGTGAGTATCAAAGCGAGGTTATAATATAAGGGATCACAGGAGTCAAGGCAAAGATAACGTGTCGGAGGTCACAGGATGACAACTTGAACGAAGCCTTCTGATAGCGAAGCCGAATGAGCAAAATACTGACAAGGAAACAACGTGAAACGGCTCGCACAAAGACAGTTGCAATGCGTAAATTGGGGTCGCGAAGGGTTACACGAGAGTAGAAGTCAGAGACGTGTCCTGACTGACAAACAAAATTGCTCAATTTCGTCGGGGAGATCGCTGTCAGGCGTGAACCAAGTAGTTCGACCAGAAAGAGCTTAAATTAAGTGCCTAGTGAAAACATGCAGCCGAGTACAAAAGTGGAGTGTGACAGCAAATGGGGTTGCGATTGAAGGCTTATCTGTCAGAAATGAGCATTACAGTGCTTCTCCACTTTACAGCTCTCGAAGGATACCGGCAAATTAGGCAAATCTGATGACACCACTGTGCTCCGAACACCATTACTACACCACCACCCCTTAGACAATACAAATCTCGCAAGATCCTGTCTACCGGAAACTCTTGTCAAGGCCGGATAAGCCGTGCAACTCATAAGTATCCGTTTCTCGAAATACAAACACAACAGCAGCAAGAAAAAAGGAGTATAATTCAGCTGCATTAAATCGCAACAAAACACAGTAAATATAAGAAGCAATATCGATGAACAGAAGGTTGTCCAGCCATATACAATCGTGCCGTTTCTCGTGCATTTGTATCATAGGTATCCTTAAAATTTACCCCACGGTTTTCCTGAAAACGGCTTAATGGATAAGTTGCCAGTTTCTTTAAACTGCTGTTTCCAGTACTAAATTTTTGTCGGCCGCTGGTGGTGCACGAGTGAAACTATGTTGAAAATTTTGACAATAAAAATTTCACTATAACTAGTTGATACTTATTTATCTACCACTAAAACAACATAAAAATAATAATAATTAATAAATAAAGAACCACTGATGACAAATTATTGCTTCGGGATGTCTAAGGCTTCGAGTTCATGAGGAATGCGACGTGAAATGGCGAAGTAAACAAATTTCGGTAAGAAATTCCTTCTCCACGTAGGAGAGTTGGTGTCGCGCTAAATTCCAGAAAGGGTTCCACTTCCCCGTGTACCTTTTGGTTCTTATATTAATTTCCTTGGAATTAAGTGCAAGCCCAGGGGATGGGTTGGCCTATGCCTGTATCATACCAAAATGTCTTTTTATGACACATTCGCAGCTCAGGGAACCGTTGAACGTCCACGGTGACGTTACGGGAAAGGAATTTGGTAAAAAAAGAGAAGAGTGCGAGAACGTGTCATAAAAAATAACAACAATGTCCATTCTCATTAAATTATTCACCACGCTAGCGGCCCAGGTAGCAATTAAAAGACCAGACACGCGTTTCGCCGATATTCTACTACTACATGGCACAACTGCGAGGGGCTCGGTTCATCAATGAGTCCCCCAGCATTTCCAGTGTGCCTTCTGGTAGATTGTCCAGTTTTAAAATTTTAGCTTTTAATTTCCTCAAAGAAATTAATTTGCAACGTGGAGCCGATCAGTCTATTCAAGGGTATAAAGGCGCAGACCGAAATATGATATGCATATTTGGGTTGAAGTCCATCAGTCACTGTGGGATAACCGCGTAATATATTCACAAGCTGCCAAAGTGCGCATAGAGAACCTTGAATATACTCATGTATTTCAAGTTGGCGATTAATTTCTCCGAAAATTAAAAAGCAGCAATTTGTAAACTGACGTATCTACCAGAAAGCACTCAGGGAATGCGGGGAGGGGAAACTGATGAGCCGAACCCCTCGCAGTTATGCCATTCGGTGGTGGAATATCGGTGAAGCAAGCGTCTGGACTTTTAGCTGGTACCTTTGCCGCAAGTATGGTGAATAATATAATAACTTATATTACTGACTGCCTGTTGGCAGATTGTGAACATCACGCGGTTATCCCGCAGTGGCTGATGGACTTCAGCCCAAATATTCATAGCAAATGTCGGTAAGTGCACCTATAGACCCCTGAATATAAAATTATCTGCTCCAAGTTACAAAGTAATTCTTTGAGGAAATTAAATAACTGAAATGCCTGTTACATGCACAATCATGCTACCAAACTATTGTCTAGAATCATTAAATTAATTGAAAGCAAGGTAAGAGAAAGAAAACTCTAATTGCGCATCTGGAGACACCCTGCTAAAACCTCAAAACACACATGTTAAGCCTCGAGCAATTGATAATGCCTTACGATTACCCAGATGTATGTAACAGGATTCTTTCAGTTTTTGACGCAACACCACTAGAGACAGATGATGATAGATTGAGGTGTGAATATGGAACTTAAGAAGAAGAAGAGAAGAAGAAGAAGAAGAAGAAAGACGAAAAAAGAAGAAGAAAAAGAAGACGACGAGGAAAAAGAAGAAGAAGAATAAAGAATAAGAAGAAGAAGAAAGAATAAGATGAAGGGTGTTCGTTCATCGGAAACATGGCTTTATTCGTCTGAGCTATCGAACTCTTACTGGAGTCCAGCGTCAGAGATAAAACGAGTAGCATTTAAATGGAAGGGGGGGGAAGGGAGGGCAGGGACCAATCAGACACCAGGGGCACCAGTCCGGAGGTGACTACGCACGGACCTGTATGCCAGCGCCAGATCGATAAATCGATTTACCGAGTTCACATCGGAGACCCAGGCTTCAATCAATTCTCAATTTTCCCGCAACAATGCGCTCGGTCGCTTCTGACACGTCCTTGATGTATAGCATCGCATGCCATACCGTCGGGATTGGTTCTGGTTGAGTCCCCAGGAGGTAAACACGTAGGCATCGGCCTATTAACGCCTTCGGATAGCCGTTCCGAATAAACTGGTCGCAGAGGCAACGGCCTCCCATGCTTTTTCCGCCGGGTTGCTACAATGAGTCTGGCTGCGGTCGAACAGTGTTATCACACAGCTTCGTTTGTGAGCCACCGGATGGATGCTGTGAAGATTGAGAAGCCGCGTGGTGTTCGTCGCTTTCCTGTAGACTGCCGTTTCTATTTCGCCGTTGGGACGTCGCCTGACGAGCACATCAAGGATGGGGAGCTGCTGCTCTAAGTTCTTCTTAGCTCGTGAATTTTATGTCTGTGAAGATCGAGTAAAGGTGATCATGGAAATGCTGCAGCACATTCCTCTTCCCGATAAAAATTGCGTCGTCTAGGTAACGGCGCCAAAAGAAAGGCTGCTGTTGGGTGAAAGCGATGTTTTCCAGCTCTTTTAAGACCAATTCTGCCACATTAGTTTCTTCGGTAAAGGTGAAGTAGGTTTTTTGACAAAATTCGACCAGCTTTATGAGGTGTTTAATTTTGACAGAACTCTGGGGTTCGTCGAACGAATCCCCAAGTTTCTTGCGCAAGACTTCTTGTGCTAAACTCGGTGGAATGGATGTGAATAAGGACGTCACATCAAAAGAGATCATCACTGCGTCCGATTGAATCCTCCAACCTTGGAGGTCTGCCAGGAATTGGGAGGCTGAATTGACTGAGACAGGCGAATTGTGTTGGAGGAACTTCAGAGTCTGAGTGGGCCCTGACCCTGTTACTCGTTTATGTTGCTGCTTTTATCTCTGACGATGGACTCCAGTAAAAGTTCGAAAGCTCAGATGAATAAAGCCACGATACCGGTGAACGAACAACTTTCTTCCGCAGTACTTATACGGTGATAAATATAATAAAAACTCTTCTTTCTGGTACTGGTGTTATTGCGAATATTGAAGCGACAAGTACTTCTACTGAGCATATTAATTCCACTACAATTACCACCTCCACCAATGACATAAATAGATATGAGAAGTGAAGGTGGGTGGGTGGGGCACTTACCCGGACGCCGACTGCTGACCGAAGGTCTACTCCTATAGGATAAGAACAGAACTGTTGTCAGCAAGCATAATTCAGCTTTATAGGTTTCAATTACATTCTCAGTGCAGAATATACGAAATAGGGAAAGGAGAGCAAACTAGAGAATCCGGAACGTAAATCGCATGCTTGTGCATCGATTCAAGGCAAGGCAAGTGAAGTTAGAGCTGCGCTTTCCGTCAGATCGCACGGCAACTGATAAGCAAGAGGAACTTGCTATAGTTTGTCATATAAATCTGTAAGTTATTTTTTCATTGCCTCAAAATACAGCTGATTTGCACTGCGATGGTGAGGAAAATTGGCAATTTTTACGGTAAAAGGCGTAACTGTCGACTGTAGCTGGACGACCAAACGCGAGGCGTGGAAAAGGGAGATGAGCGATTACCCGCTGCCATATCGCTGCACATATATTTAATTTGTACTAAACCAATTACTACTTACTTAAGTAGAGTAGCCCGACATAATGGACTACAAGTCAATAAGAATAAATTTACTAGGCGAGATGAAAAACCCGAAAGCCCGTCTGGTTGGGTCTAATCGTTGCCTTGTTGGTTAACGCCGTCCGTATTGTTCCCGGGAAGGAAGCAACAGAAAACTTGCTCCAGACGAGATAGAGGTTACTAGTGACCGACCGGTAATATTGACAAGCAAATTTTGCTGAAAGTGGCACTCAGAAGCTACTACGGAGTGGGCAGATAAGAACAACACCTCGGTCCATGGGGCGGGTTAAAAGAAGACCTGGAGATTACGGTCGATTTAAGATGAGTTGCCACGAGTAATGTAGGAGAGTAGAGTTAACAACAAGAAAACTTGCCGTGTGAATGAAGGAGGCACCGACCTTGAGAGGGAGGAGAAAGATGCTAGCCTGGTGGAGGTGAGTTGTCCTTGGCGCTGACGTTGACGTCCCCGTATCACCTGCTGCGCACAGAAGTGCAAGCGTGCTGTCTCCGGACTGCGCCGCAGACGCAGGGGTTGAACCCGAAGGTGGGTAGCAGTCCGGGAGGACGCAGCCCTAGAGGTGCTACGGGAACGAGCCGGTCGTTTGCCACCACTGATTTCGGGAGGCGCTGCTGAAAGAAAAGGCCTGAGGCGCCGTTCGGCTACTCTTCGAATCCACTTGCTCAACCAGCGGGTGTCTGCGTAGACCTAGTGGAAAAAGGTTGGAGTTCTTCAGCCGCGACGTTCCGGTTACAAGAGGTCGGAAGACATAAATATGAGCTTTATTCTGCACATGCCACTGTGTATTTAATTCCTCAGCCTTATAAACCGGTGCATCCGTTCGTCGCGTACGTTTACATGTACCGAAGCGTCAATAAATCTCGGATACCAGACCATGAACCTCAAAGTTTCACTTTTTTTCAAAAAATCCTCAAAAATTACCTTTTGTATAAGCCTTGGGGTTATTGTTAGAGACATTACTTAAAAGCTGCAACTAATGGTCTACATGTTTATATGACAAGGATCACCTTAAAACTATAGCGAACGTACCTTGAAGCATTTCACAAGACAGAACGAAACGTAACGATTACTTAAGTTCAGTTGATATGTTATTTATCCTGCAGCATAATCCTAAGATGTTGCAGTCAGGCCACGATGCCACCAGCTTCCTTCCAGTCGCCATTTGATAAAAATGACAGTTTAAGAAGTATTTATTTTGCCCTTGATTTTCGATGGGCTCGCACGGACTCAGCAAAGTCAGATAATCGCGTGTCGTTAGCCGCTTATGGTGCCGATATTTTGCAGCGATACACTGTCTGTTGTGAACTCGACGGACATTTCCACTGAAAAATAAATGCCCGGACACTCGGGGAAGGCCGACAGATTTACCTGTGTGCCCGGACGTCGATTGAAGGACCGTGAATTGGCAACAATGAGGTTGAGATCAGCGAGGAAGTCGCGGGCGGATGTGTAGCAGCAGTGGGCGGAAGACTGCCGTTCTGCCGAAGGAAGCCGGCGGCGAGGTGATGAGGTGTCGCCGCCGCCGCTACCTACCGCGGCTGTCGACTCCAGTCTCTGCTTCACTGTGGACAGGTCCATGGGAGCTTGTACAAAAAGCGCGTAGGTCTGCAGGGCAGAGAGCAAGTACGGGATGACAGCAAAGTGCAGGAAGGAATTCCAGACAAAAAGAGAAGGATGAGTGCAAGTTGCCGCGTAGCCACACGAGAAGCATAGTCTCTGAGTTGTAGCAGCATTTACGCGCCTATGATAGTTAAAAGACGGTGTACATAGGTCGATCTCGCAGCAGATAGGCGGTTTACCGTCCGGCTAGAAAATCATGCAACAAAGGGTAATCAATAGTGGATAAGCATTCCTGAAAAAGACGGGACTTTGAATGGCCGTTTCTGGCTTTAATTACAATAATTATTTAACAGGCTGATAAGACGCAGGACGAGAAGGTTCCTAATGGCAACTAAAGGGTCTAGAGTATCGCCATTTCTGCCATTTCTGACCGGTCTGCTTGCACTAACAATAATTTTGAAAAAGTCAATTTGGCAAACACGTGTTCTCAGTAATTCATCATGGGGCCTATACAGTTAGAGAATGAAAATATGGGAGTGGACAGGGTTTATAAATGTTTTATGGTTAATCATTATCGTTCTCCCGCCCCCACCCTTCTCCACCAGCATGGCGAGGTCAACATGTGGAAGTTATTGTGATTGGAAAGAGGGGAATTAGGGTAGGCTGTGAGTGATGCTCATAGGTCGAGTACGGAGACTGAACAGGACTCGTTGATGAACGCTCAGCAAGTGCTAATGCAACTCACTCGCCCTAATCTGCCTTGGGGCTCGTTCTCTAGCCCCGACAGCAGCCAAACAGCGACTGGTAGTAGTAGAGGCAGATTACCAATGCCAACAAAGACAAGGGAGATTAGAATATACATTTCTGGCTCATTAGTCGTCACCAGCCAGTCATACCCAGACCCAAGTGGTACACCACCTAAGGCTCGAACACGCGACCTGATGATCAGAAGTCGAACGCTGTGATCATAAGACAGTGAGCATCACTGTCAAGTACACGCACTGAATAACTGTAATCAGGGGGTTGGGGCAACATATGATCACCGCCTTAAGTCAACGTCGGTCATGGAAGACAGAACGTATCTTCTGACAGCCCAGCACTGGATTCTCCAGCCGAATAGCCACTGCCTCGGTTGTTGGTAGCCGACGATGGCGTAGGCCTTGAGAGAAGTTGTTTTGTTTCTAGTATGCAACCTTAAAGGTCTCTTTGGGATCGACTTGGTGATTGTTAGCGACTAGATGTGCGAGAAGAAACACGAAATCGATGTACTTTCACCTTTCACCAGGCCATTATTTGTTCACATGCTCTTTTTTCCAGGCGTTTCGTCGAGCGGTCAATATATTCTACTCCATAGGAGCAAGTGAAAGAGTATAAAAATTTCAATTGGCCTTCAACAGGAGTTAGTCCTTACCTCCCAAACGTAGGACAGGAGATTTCATAACGAATACGCGTAGGTTCCCTCCGCGGAAAGTGCTAGTGATCGCTGTCGTCAGACGTCGTCTAAGTAGGTCGCTTGTTGCGTTCCCCAAGAAAGGCAGTTTTAGGAACACTTCTTGCTTTTCTGCAGTTATGGTAGTAGGCCTTGCGTTGTGCTCCCCAATATTCCAAATTATATCTCTAGTTATGCACCTTCAGGAAGTGGGTTCTGCAGCTCCGCTTCAATAATTTAGAAGAACAAATACGCCGCACTTCAGCTGTCAATCGCTGGACTAAATTTCGTTTAATATTTATGGGAAGAAAGCTGTGAAAGTCCCCTGTCCCGTCCAGATTTTCTTTCGGAATACCCTACGCTGGAGGCTAAAGGGGCTAAAACCCGCCATGGGCACTCGTTACTAACAGTAGCAAAGGCTCTCAATGAACATCCGAGCACTAGAGGCACTTGTCGAAGCAAAGAACGAACGAAACACAGAGAAAGATGTCCAAGGAATGAATCCTTGGCTGGCGAAAGTGAGAAGAAAAAGGAGCACACTGGAAGACAGCAGAAATCGCATAAATTCCTAGCGTTCGCAGGAGCTATCTAAGGGCAGACAAGTGGAGTTGAGCGGAGGCTGCTCAAATAAGGCCAACGTAGTTGCAAGGCGAGAGCTGGGACAACACAGCTTTGCGACCATTTATTAAGAAATGGTCCTTCTTATTAATGCTTCGCATCCACCGCACAAGACTGCAAACAAAAACCCGATTGAGGATTTGGCCTGCTATGCGGCGCCTCAATACGTTAGCGTAGTGGCTGAAAACAATGTAGTGGAGCTAGGGGCCGCGGGATCCCCACCAAAGACCACCTGCATCCCGAAAGCCAATGCGCAGTTTAGTGGAGTGGAGCTAGTGGAGCTAGTGGAGCTTGGGGAGCTAGGGGCCGCGGGATCCCCACCAAAGACCACCTGCGTCCCGAAAGCCAATGCGTAGTTTAGCCCTGCAGAGGAATACAGCGTGACATAGCGTATCCCCTGAATAACCAGTCCTCGTTAGCAAAGTAGTCAGACGAGGGTCTACCAACCTTGAGCGGTTTGCGCATGGGTTATAAAAAGTTGGGGAAAACAGACGAAAGGTGCAGACCCGCCCGTCATAACCATCAGCATACCTTATCGTGTTCATCAACCCCCGAAGAAAAAGAAGCGACGAATTCATGGACCGTAATAAACTTGAACTAGCGGTTCGGAAACTTGCTCAAGCCCACCAACAGAGGAGTGTGGCGCTCCTTCCCACAAGCCTTTATTTATTCAGACTTTCCGCTTGTCTGGTATTCTAACCATGCTAGACGCGTGAACTTTGACCTGCTCATCTGCAGACTGACTCGTTTTGGTCTCTTCCCGATCGACCGCTGGTGGGTTCGCGTGACTTTTGTCCCTTTGACGGGCGTCACGGTTGTAGTCAAGTTAGCGTGTCTTTTGGAATGCCTCTCGTTAGTCAGCGAACTGATACGTCGTTACTGCTTGCCTGAACCGAGTTCGGCCTCGCGAGGGGCACGTCGATGAGGCGGTGTTCCACGTTGGTCGTGTGGCCTCAGGTCAGCACCTCCTCTGTTCTACGGGCATCAACTGTGACTGCGTGACTTTGCTCGACTGTCCTATTGCCTCGGTTTAAACCGATTCGAGCCTTGCGCGAAGCGCCTGGTAGGCGGGATGCAGGTCTATGGCTCGGCTGAGTGTACCAGTCGACAAACAACTTTACCAGCAGCATTCAGACCATCCTATCCTCCTAGTACTTTCACTCTACCAAAGACGAAACTGTGGTTCTGCTGTTTTACGTATCACATATATTAGTGAATCAGTTCTTTCGACTGCCGCGCAATATTTGCCAGGGGGTGACATCGATGGCGCCAAAGCAAGCCACGGCACATGAATTGACTTCAGACCATGTTTCATTCTTTTTGTTACTGTAAGCTCCCTGTCATTTCAGTCAACTTCATGGTTTAGAGACAACATTCTCACGCGAGGTCTAATGAAAATGATATAAAGAAGCGAGGTTGATGCAGCAAAAATGTTAACGAACCGGATACTGAGTAATATCCACCGGTTGTCGGAAGAAGACGCTGCGGTGACTCCGTCTCAGCTCTGTTAGCAGGGTGCAACATGCCTGGCGCCAGTCGAGAAATTCTGGCGACGACTCCTGATAGGGTGACAGGGCTGCGGGAAGTCGACGTAACCGCGAATGAACGTCCTCCGCGTTGGTGTAGTCAACTCGGTGGGTCGGACCAGCAGCCGCGGTATCGGCGGCGGTGGTCGCGGAACCGGTAGTAGCGTGGTCCTCCTGGCACACCTCCTCATCCTCCAGGTGAAACCGTTTTATGGGCGCCTCAGAAGGGCGGCGTGTAGAAAGCCCCAGAGCGGAGTTGTGGTTGGTGTCGCTGCTGGCGACCTGTCGTGCCCTCTTAAGCAGACGGGTTGTCGATGGCGGGGAAGTTGACACCCGGGAAGAAGTGCTGGCTTGCTGGCGTGAACGTGAGCGAACAGGAAGGGTCTTTGTGGTCGGAGAAGAGGCAATGGAAGGCTCACCCGCGTTGGCCACCGATGTGGTGGAAGGAAGGGCTGTTACGGAGGCAGAGGGAGGTAGTGGAAGGCTGGGATCAAGAGCAGGTTGCTGACGAATGGCTGCGGTATACTCTTCCAACATCGCCTCCTTACAAAGAATGAGGGTTAAGAAAAAGAGAGTAAAGGCACACGTGCAACAGTCAAAACAGAAGGATGTGTTTGAGTTGGAGTCGGTGGAAGCCAAATAAAAAGTATCCCGTGAATCCCCGGAAGACAGAAACGTCTTAATGACTACATATGGCAGGCTGGGTATGATCGAAGAACTTCAATCACCAGGTAAGTTACGCTGATCCGAACAGACACACACAGCAATTCTAGAGGGTTTGGGAAGAGAGTGAGATTCAGATGCTGAAGAGAAATCGCAGAGTTTATACTTCAGGGATACTTGGATTAACACTTCATAGCATTAAAGAATTATTTGTTGCTTAAATTATTTAAATAGGATTCAAGGTTCGCAATATAGACGAAATAGTTTAAATTGGATTCTGTTTTTTTAACTAGCATATACTAGGATAGGACTCACGCTTTAGTGGCAACGAATTCAGTGGAACCCTGTAGACCATCTTAAAGATAGCGTTAGTATCTGTTTGATGACCACTGTTCGTTGGGAAGGCAATAAGAGAACGTAGAAGAAGTAGACATGATTGCTGAGACAAGAAGTTTATTCGCCTGACGTTTCGGATTCCTGCTCGAAAGCATGGTGGGGGACAGTATCAGATGCGGGTAATTTGTACACAGGGCGTAGCAGTATTTATAGGATGCAATCTCTGTGCTTCTGCATACCTAGTACAAGTTGCGGCTCTTCCCTCATCTAGGCTGACTGTCCTCTAGTGCCCTAATGGTTTGGAGGCTGGCATGCGGGTCCTTATATGCTAAAATTTCATTGGAGTTTGGCGTGAGGATTGCTCGATCACCCGTAAACCATGATTCAAGCAACTCGCGGCTTAGCGA
Source organism: Schistocephalus solidus (assembly GCA_017591395.1). Lineage (NCBI taxonomy): Eukaryota > Metazoa > Platyhelminthes > Cestoda > Diphyllobothriidea > Diphyllobothriidae > Schistocephalus > Schistocephalus solidus. Next base: position 134,269 of record WEDG01007841.1, read on the forward strand.
TTGTCACCTCTCACGACCTTCTCGACCTCGGTTAACTTGAAGGTGCGGTTGGGTCTCGCCAAATGAGCCGTGTCGTTTTCCGCACTGCTTCCGCGTGTTCAGCAAATCGCGTCGGGAGCAGTCTTCCAGTTTCTCCGACGTATTTAACTTGCCCGCAACTGGACCAGAACTGAAACGTCGGCCGAATAAACCTCTTGCTTCAGCAATCACGTCTACATCTTCTGAATTTCTTCCTTGGGCTCACATTTTCTCTTGTATCAATAACAGAACAATTATCAGCTGTCAGTCTACCTTCTCCGTGCTACACTGGCACGTGCTCACGTAAGTCTTTTAACAGGCGTCGATTTGTCAAACCAAACTAATTCGCTCTGCAGAAGCGCGAATGAACTAGACCGCCTGCCCTGCAAGCGCAACTATCGTTCTCAAGTCATAACACCGGGTTTGCAGAGAATGGTACCTGGAATTCCGATGAAGAGAAGACTGGAGTACAACGACAGTTAACGAATAGGCGCCTCATTTTAGAGGGAATCGTCCTGACTTCTGCCCATCCTTCTAGATTATTTGTGTTATGCGGCACACGGTGTGGTTGTGTTTCTGCCATACGAAAAGTAAATATTTTCTAGCGAGTCTAATTTATTTTCTGGCCAAAGTTCATCAAAATGCATGGCTTTTTTGAACCGCCCACTGAATCGGTTAATGGGAGTTCATAAAGAATGTTTGAAGCATTTTTTTAGTGAGTGAGGCCACGAACATTAAGGTTGGAGTAAAAGGTTTGACTTCACACCACCTGGGAATAGAGAATGCTCCGGGGGTCGAGACGGTGACATGGGTAGATACTGGGCAGAATTAACTGTGAAATAGGCAGGCAGGTATGTCTAGCAAATATCCAGACGCGGACTAGGCAACGCAGGGCCTCGAAGTAGTCAATCGGGCACCTATAAAGGTCATAAGTCATAGTGGTATTGCGACACGACAATTGCTGATGACGGTCAAAAAGGTAACTGTCATTCCCATATCTAGGCATCCACGAAAGCATAGCAGCACTGAGAGCAATGGCTGCGGTTGGAACAGCTGAGGAATACCGACAATGTCTCATCCAATGACAATGACAGCAGGCGGAGGTGGTTGCCTACTGAAAAAGAAAAAAACAGCAATACTTGTTCTGTAACCGATACCGGTTAGTCGCCCCGTATCCGTGAAATAAACCTCCATTGATAATCTGCCTCTAGAGATGAGATGAAAAGAACGGCTGTGAAGGACTGCCAGTGTTTTAAGTCCGGTGTCCGATGCACGTCCCCAACATACAGAGATTTCTTTAGTGCACTAAAAAACACCTTAACGTGTGATCTACGTACAACGATTACCTGACGCCGGCAAATTAAAATATAAGTATTTCAGTTCTTTCCGAGCTTGCAGTGTACTACTAAGCTGCCTAGGCTGTGAGAGTAACGGTACATGAGCAAGCTGTTCCTTCCGTTCAACGAAAAGGTTCGCTTTACGGTGCCAAATATGCGGTAGAAGCCGTTCACAGCGTAGATGGAGAAGCAAGTCGACAGGATACAAAAAATAGCAAATAATATGCATTTTTAATGTTAGAGAAGTGTATTTCATTATGAATACGAAGCGCACCATCATAAGCAAACAATTTGCAGGCTGAGTGACTGGTATTTGCTTAGGACTAGATACACAAAGGTGGAAATGTCTACAGGAACTTCAAAGAAAAGTTTGTTCCTCAAAATGAGTGACAGTGTCGCATCAGATGGGAGAAAGAGCCCACTTTGCAGTATCGGACTAGGGTACTAAAAAAAACCAGCAGCATCGAACCAAGGAACCACCGTGAGTGAGAAATAAAGGAGAGGCGTGAACACCAGATCAGAAGGGCGATAAAAGACGAAAGGGACTCCCACATACTACAAGAGGACACAGAGAAACTGCACGCATGGAGCAAGAACTGGTGCATGAAATTCATTGCGCACAAGTGTGTGGTAATGGGTAGGAAGACGCCGAGCAAATGCATTGCCCGACAATATCTTCTGGGAAAGCAACCACTTGAAGCGGCAAGGGGGCAAACAGATCTTGGCGTGTTTATTAAAAAAACGACTTAAGCGTCACAACGTACTGTTCCAAAGCCGCAGCGAGGGAAATTTCAACTGTGAACGCGATACGAAGAACATTTTATGGTCTATAACACGGAACCACCTCTCTAGCCCTGTTCTCTATAACATTTCGCAAACAAAACACTTATAAACATAGAAGTATTTAAACCGCAGCTAGTTTTGACAGTTACAGAAGTTGGACCGAAAGGGAAACGATGTGTACTTATACGTCAACTAGCTGAAGAATTAGCAGAACCACTCTGTACAATCTTCCGAAAATCACTCGAAGCTGATAAACTTCCTGACACATGGAAGTTGGCAAATTTCGTAAACATCCACAAGGGAGGATCACGGCTATATCCCACCAACCACCGGCCGGTCAGTATGACATGCATTTGCTACTAGCTGATAGAAAAGATGCTTAAATGTCAGTCGTAGCACTGGATACATTCCGTTGTCAAATCAGCTCGGTTGAGCATGATTTCTGTGAAAAGATGTCCTGTCTTACAAACCCTCTGAAGTCGCTAGAACATTGGTCAAAGGCCGTGGAGGAAGAACATTCAGTAGATGTTATTCATTTCGACCCCAGCGAGGCGTTCAATTGCGTTCCACATAAGCGCCTCATTCAAAAGTTATCAGACTCGGGGATAACAGGAAATCTCCTGAACTAAAGTCAAGATTTCCTAAACGATCCTAGACAATCAGTTAGAATCGGAAGTGAAAACAGCTACGTGGTTCGTCGACGGGGCGATGAAAGACGCAAGTCTCTCTTTCTCTCTCAGTATATAAAGTACAAAAAGACTTTGGAGGATTCATTCAAGACGATTTAAGCGTCAAAACGCAGTGTTCCAAAGCCGCGGTGAGGGCAACGACAACTAGGAGCAGGATACAAAGAGCATTTGTACACTTAAATGCGGTAATCTTCGGTAAGGTATATGGAAAATTTACGCGTCCGCATCTGCAATACGCGGTACAGGATTGGAGACATTTGAATCGCAAAGATATTGCTTTGCTTGAAGGCGTATAACGACGTGCTACAAAGGATATCCCTGAATTTAAAAATTTTACCTACAAGCAGTGCCTGACCACCTTGAATATCTTTCCTCTCCATTATAGACAGAACAGACGTGATCTTATAGCAACGTTTCAGTTGCTAAGGGGGCCTGATCTGGATGTTAACTGGGACGATTTTAGTAGAATGGCACCAAAAACAAATCACTGAAGACATGATTACCAGCTGAAAAAGGAACCGTGCCGCAAAAAAGCAACGCTCCTCCTTTTTCAAACAGTGTCATTCGTCAGTGGAATACTCTACCGACGTAAACTGTGCATTCCCCTACAATGAGTGTGTTCAAGAAGCGTCTGGATAATCACCTGCTGCTGGTCAATCTAAACTTTATACCCCCGATCCAATAAATTACTGAGGCAACTATAAGTATACTACTCCCTTGATTTCAATAGATCTTTTTGCTTACACTAACTGACTCGCGTAAGTTTAATGATATGGATACAGTGAACATCTTGTTCGCTCTTATTTCGAAAAGGCCTAACAATTTAACATGTATACCTCATTAGAAGTTTTATACATTTTACTTTCGAAAACAAACTACAAAACTTGTAGAAATTAACTATTTTTCATACATACCTGTACCGTTTCAGTGGAGTTTTAAGGGCTTATATCATTACGGAATGTACGGATTGATGCTGATTGATTATTCCAGAGTTCGCGCATTCTTGGCTCTACTATGGCTTGCCGTTGGGACAGACGAGTCCTGTGATAAGCTAGAGTCCATAATTTCAATAATTAGTTGAAATTCCGTTCACTAGAGTAGACAACGAGTGGTAGCAGCGGTGTATACAGTAGAATTGGCCGCTGGACCTGTATGTGGACGCCGAATAGTGTATGCGCGGCTACAGTCGCTAAAACGGTTGCTTCTTCCAAGTCTCGACATTGTCTCTTGGGCATTTTAATCATTTGCCCGGCGTTGGGTATCATGAACTAAAAAATTGCTCGAAGTTGTTATGTTATCGCATTTAATGCTACGAAGGATTTTTGTAAGTACCCGTTTTTGTGAAATAGGACAGTTGAAATAGACTAGAATGGCGAACGACTGTTACTTTAAACTGTCTGTTAGTTGACCTGAAGGTGATAGCTATTTCCACAGAGCTGGAAAATAATAATGATAATGTGTACCTCGGTGTAAGAAGGGTCATCAAGGGCCCGCACAGCCAACATGGTTATCAACTGCGCTTGGCGGACAATGAGGCTGTTGGGTTCATTGTAGCGCATAGCGTTGGCATGAATTTGTTCAATGTCAAACCGTATGGCATCCACTTCACTAAATGGAAGAAACACCAGAAAATTTTCAAATAAAACGGCAGAGCCCTGTGGGAAATTCAGCACGCGAGAAAATGACAAGGAGGTTGTACAAGAGAGCGCAAACACCTAGTGGTTACTACAGGAAACTAAACGGAAGGCAGACACTAAAACGAGCTGAAACGGGGGGAAAAAAGAACAGTAGAGAACATTTGTCACGGAGGACCTTCCTCTAAGGAAACCGTGCTGGACCTCGTAAAGCAAATGGTTATGTTCAAGGAACTGCATTGGTTGTTGCCTTATTATTCTTTCCATGATTTTGCAGCAAATTGCGGTAAGGCGGACCAGTCAAAAATTGTTTGCAGAGACGCGGCTTCCACCCTAATTGAGCGACTTAATCCTTGCGGATTTCTAAGGGGCTGGTAGGCCTGCGATCTCGAAGGATATTAGGAAAAGCGAAAAGAGTAGTTTTGTCAACTCTCTGGCAAGCTTTTTCAAAATATTTACCGGCAATTCATTGAGATCCGCTGACTTAGTTTACTTACACCTTAGCCATTCCTCGAGAACAATCGTCTCAGTGAATTGAACCCTACCGACTGATTAATCTAATTCGAAGACCTCGGCAGGGTAATCGTATCTCGTTTCCTTTGTGAAAACTGACAAGACAAATTCTGAAAGATGATCAGCCTTCGCTCCATCTTTTGTAAGGCATATACCCTCGGTGACCCTCAGCAGGTAACAACTAACTATCACGAGCTGAAACGGACCGACTTGAAGGGGCGGGGGGGAGATAAAAAGAGCAATCAAACCAAACAAACCCGCGGACACACAACCACCTGCCATCTAGGAGAGGATGACCGGAGGTGGCATCGGGTGTAGTGGCTGATAGGCTAAACAGCCCATCTACGCGTGTCACACACGATGGACCAGGTGCTCACACAAACAAAAAGGAGCGGCTCGTTTTCCATCGGAGTGTGAGAGTTATGGAGGGCGCAGTAAGAAAAGGGTCATTGCAGCTTGATTGTCCGTTCTGAGGAGAACCGAGTTAACCCCTTTAAGATGGCAGTTTGCAAACCTTCAATCCGCTGTCTGAGCCAGTCAGCTATGACAGTTCGACCGTCGATTTCAACGAGGTACACCGTATGCTCCACACCAGGTGGTGCTGGGACTGTGACTTGCGAGTGAATTAGTTTTAAGTGATAGTACCCTTGCGCTGCAGCTACCCCACTCTCTCCTCCTCCCCCATCTGAGTCCGGTGTAACGACAGAGTCAAGAAGACGCAAGGTGGGAGAGGGCACAGGTGGCTGGCGCGGCCGGAGTCGCCCCTGGGCGTACCACCACACCTGGATCGGATCCCATGGAGTGGGAGTGCCATAAAGGCCACATTAAAAAGGAGCCATTGCAGCCTGACTCTCAGTCCGCCAGTCAGCCAGTCCACACAAAACACGCATTGGGCTGACCACGCGGTCCGAGTTATCCCGTCAGTATGCAACCTTCCAGGCCATGGCTTTTAACGCACCGTGATAGTTTCAAGCGCGTTAGATTGTTTATAGTGAGGAAAATGCGCTGAGTTGTTGACCTCACTCTCTCCCACACCCCCACAATCAGACCACCATCCGAGCCAGTCATTTGTCTGATGTGGGAGTGGGCGCATTGGCTGACGGATCGGCGTACCCGTCTTCGCGCGCCACAGCACGACCTGGCCCCCATAACGCACACACCAGGATTTACTTACTCAGGGAATATGGAGGAGCCATCGACGTCTGACTCCCAGTCCACTGATCAGCCACTCGATACACACAGCACATACACTGGGCCGACGGCGTGGTCTGGTGTAAGCGTCAGATTGGCAACCTTCTAAGCCACGGTTTCTAGGACACCATGATTTTATCAGGTACATTATGATGACTGTAAGTGTGTAGATGGTGTAGATGTAGATGGTGTAGTGTAGATGGTGTGCGCTGATGTGACTTAGCCTCCGGTGCTTTACTGCAGGTTGTCGTGGAGGCGCATGTTTCCCAATAGGCCCATGCGGTGTGTAAATGCGCGGTAGCAATGAGGGCAGTGGAGGCGGGCACGTCGACTGTATGTCGGAGCCCCAGGCACTGGTTCACCAGCCTGCGTGCAATGGATTCGAAGGTGACCGACCAGGCTGATGCGTGAGTTGCAGTTGCGGGCGCAGTATGGGCAGGAGAAATCGGTAGAGGCTGAGGGGATGTCATTCATGGTAGTTGGGGTGGCATTGGCGGTAAGAATGGCAGTAGCGGAAGGTGTGCATGGTGTATCGGTGTTGTCGGCATTGCGGTGAATTCCGCTGTCACGAATGCACATGTGACCGAATAGGCCCATGCGATGAGTGAATGCGCGAGGACAGTGAGGGCAGTGGAGGCGGCGATCTCTGCCGTGTGTTGGTGCTCCAGGCACTAATTCACCAGTCTCTGTACGATGGAATCGCAAGTGACTGACCAGGCCGATGCGTGAGGTGAATGTGCGGTCGCATCGAGGACAGTTTAGGAGAGAGTCCCCATCGCTGGTGGTGGTGGTGGTGGTGGTGGTTGTGGTTGTGGAAGTGAAGGCGGTGGTGGTTGCGGTGGTGAAGATAACAGGCGATGAGTATTGGGATGTGGTCTCTATGATGGTGGGAGTAATGGAATTGATTCCAGGAGTGAGGGTGAGGGAGTCTGAAGGAGGGTTGGCAGAATTTGACCTAGAAGTTGGAATTGTCGGATTGTTGGTGCATTGCGTCCGAAGATGTCCAACCAGGCCGATTCGCGCGCGTAAGATGCGTTGACAGTGAGGGCATGTTGGCAGGGCCTGGGCATCGACGGTGTTGGACCGGGGCTCTTTTGGCCTTGGCGGCAGCGATCTGGTTGGCCTCATAGATTGCTGAACCAGACTTCACTGATCTTCTCCATGCCGGTCTATCCTGGGCGAGGTCCTCCCAGGTCACCGAGTTGATTTGCAGTTGCTTCAGCGATTTCTTCAAAGTGTCCTTGTAGCGTCGATTTTGACCTCGCAGTCGGCGAGCACTCGTAGCGACATCTCCGTAGAAAATTCGTTTGGGTAGTCGCTCGTCGTCCATTCTCACCAGGTGGCCGCTCCATCGCAGTTGCGCTTGCCTCAGCATGGCGTGGATGCTGAAGATTCCGGTCCACTCCAGGACTTCCGTGTCCAGGATCCTGTCTTGCCATCTCAGCTACAGTATTCTGCGGAGGCAACTGAGATGGAAGTGATTCAGCTTCCTGGCTTGGTTCGAGTAGACGGTCCAGGTCTCCGCTCCGTAAAGGAGTGTCGTCAAGACCAACGGCCTTGTACATCTTCAGTTTGGTGTTCAGGTGAATACCGTGGCGATTCCACACGGGGGCCTGCAGCCGGCCGAAGGCCTGACTAGCTTTGGAGATCCGTTGGGCAACCTCGTAATGGATTCTCGTCTTGCGTTACAGCGTGCTTCCTAGATAATCGAAGGTTTCCACGTTTTTGAGTTGAGCATCGTTGACATTGATTCGGGGAGCATTGTATTCCACGCTGGGTAGCGGCTGGTGAATGACAACCGTTTTGGTTGTACTGATTGTTAATCCAAAATCGGCACAGGCTGCGGCGAAGAGGTCCGTACTCCTTTGCATGTCCTCCTCCGTCACAGTTTTGAGGGCGCAGTCGTCCGCGAAGAGCAAGTCATGGACTGTAGTCGTAGACACATGCGTTGAAGCCTGCATACGCCGACTGTTAAGGTGACTTTAAGTTCTATAGTCGATGCGGATACCAGGCTGCTCATCACGGTAGGCGTCCATCAGCATAGCCGACCACATGAGACTGGACAGGGTGGGAGCAAATACGCAGCCCTGCTTCACGCCGTTGGTCACTGCGAATGCTTCGGATACCGTCCCGTTGTCAGTGACGCGCGCCGTCATCCCGTCATGAAGCTGACGCACCGTTGCGTGAACCGCTCAGGTCAACCAAATTTCTGCATGACTTTCCACAGACCGTCACGATTCACTATGTCAAAGGCTTTGGTTAGATCCACGAAGGTAGTGTATAGGTGAGTTCGCATTTCCTGACACTTCTCTTGTAGCTGGCGGGCGTCAAAGATCATTTCGGTTGTTTCACAGTGTCGGCGGAAGCCACATTGGCTTTCCGGCAGCAGGCCATGCTCTAGGTGACCGTTCAGACGATTGAGAAGTATACGGGCGAAGATCTTCCTGGCGATGTTGAGCAACGAGATGCCTCTGTGATTATTACAGAGTTGCCGGTTCCCCTTCTGTTTGTAGAGATGGACGATGGTCGCGTCTTTGAAATCCTGAGGAACTGGTCCTTGGCGCCACATCTCCTGGAAGAGTGTTGTGAGTTCTGCCATCAGCCGGGGCCCACCGTGCTTGTAGATTTCCGGTGGGATTGCGTCGGATCCCGGTGCTTTACCGCTGGAAATCTGCTGCACGGCCCGGATGGTTTCTGGTAGGGAGGGTGGCAGATCCAGGTCATTGTTCATGTCCACTTGAGGGAGCCGGTCAATGGCAGCATCAGAGATGGCTGATGAGCAATTAGGGACATTTCTGAAGTGCTCGGCCCAGCGCTTCAGAATTTGCGATTTTTCTGTCCGCAGTGTTGTGCCGTCAGAGCTGAGCAGAAGTGTGGTCCCCTTGATACACGGGCCGTAGATGGACTTGACGACATTAAAAAATCTTTTCATTTCATTTCGGTCCGCATACCCCTGGATTTCCTCAGCCTTTCGGATCATCCAGGCATCCTGCATCTCCCGCATCAGTTGCTGTACAAGGTGCCGGCATCTGAAGAAGGCTGCTTTGGTGGCGTCAGTCCGAAGGTCCATGTAGGGTTTGTGAAGTCCATTCTTCTCCGCGAGTAAGTTGCTGATGTCGGCGGCATTGGCGTTGACGGCGTGCGCGTCCGAGGATTTCGAGGGCGGTGAACTGGATGATCTTTCGCAGTTGACACAATCGTGTCTCCACGGTGGCGTTATTATCTGGAGCATGCAGATCCTCCAATTTCTCGGTTATTTGGTTACTGAAATCAAAACAGTGAGCAAACAAATTTAAGAAAAGAGTATTTACCTTACCTGGCGGCCTCTTACCTTGGGGCCTTCGTCAGGGTTGCAGTCGGAGCCTCAACTGGCAGATGACGAGGCGGTGATCCGTCCAAACATCGACATCGCGGATAGCCTTGGTTACCAGCACGTCCTGTCGATCTCGCCTCTGGACGAGAACATCGTCCAGCAGGTGCCAGCGCTGCGATCGAGGGTGCATCAACGTGGTCTTCTCCCACATCGGAAGGTGGAAGAAGGTGTTGGTCAGCAGGAGACGGTGTTCCACACACGTTTGCAGAAGAAGGAGGCCGTTATTGTTAGAGCTACCGAGACCGTGGGGACCCAGCACTCCCTGCCAGGCAGCGTGGTCCGTCCCGATGCGGGCGTTGAAGTCACCAAGGACAATTTAATTGTCCTCTTTCGACACAGTCGCCAGCAAGGCGTGCAGGTCCTCGTAGAATTTGTCCTTCGCCGCATCAGAGCTCGTCCTTGGGGGAGGGTAGGCGCTGATGATGGTGGCGAACTGGTCTCCCCGAAGAGGCAGGCGGAGGCTCATCAGGCGATCATTGATACCCTGCGGCAGACAGGGCAGACGTCCCACGATGTTGTTCCGGATGGCAAAAGCAACACCAGCGTCGCGTCGCTCTGCATTTGGCCGGCCGCTCCAGAAGAAGGCGTAGCCGGCACCCACCTCCTCTAGCTGACCCTGCTCAGAGAATCGGGTCTCGCTGAGAGCAGCAATGTCTACCTTGTAGCGCGCCGGTTTCCGAGTGACGAGCGCCGTCCTCCGTTCCGGCCGGTTGCTCCTAGGATTGTCTAAAAGAGAACGAACATTCCAGGCTGCTAGTGTGAGTGGACTCACCCGAGCAGCCTGGATAGTATGGCGAAGGGGATGGGGACGGGTTATTGTTGTTTGTTTGAGTTTATGACCACGTATTTTGCAATCTGCGAGCCGCGGTCGGCTGCGGAAGACGTGATAACCAGCATTTGTTTAGAGCACCTTTTCTAGCCCCTTCTTTCGCGAGGAGGCAAGCAGTGCTGTCCCTAAATAGGGCTGCTCGGACATCCTAGACGGCTGCCGAACTCCACTATGGGTCACGGTTTTGTTTTAGAGGGAGAACGACCCGAGTTAGCCTGGGCCGCCTACGGGGTTGCTGTTGCCCAAACCGTAGGACTTTTGGAGAGGGGGGAGGTGGGAAGTTCGGGAGTCAGACATACCGGGTGTGGAGGCACACATAACACCGGAGACCCTCACCTGGTTTAGCCCGCCGGTCGTGACGGTTGCCCGGGGTGTGGCCGCTGGGAAGAACCCAACTTCGAGGAGCCACCGGTGAGAGTTGGGTACCAGTTAGAGGCGGCCACAGGAGCATTCACCACCTGTACGAGACAAATGGAGCGACCAAATGCTATCTGTGTGGTGCAACCCCTAACGAGTACCCCTACACCCCAACACGCACAGGCAGTTCGACCGTCGATTTCGATGAGGTCCACCGTATGCTCCACACCAGGTGGTGCAGGGACGGTGACTTGCGCGTGAATTAGTTTTAAGTGATAGTAGCCTTGCGCTGCAGCTACCGCACTCTCTCCTCCTCCCCATCTGAGTCCGGTGTCAAGACAGAGTCAAGGAGACGCAAGTACCCCTACACCCCCAGTCAGCTATACAAGGCTTGTAATGGGCGAATTTGGCCTGTACGGCAAGAAGGTGCGTTCAGGAGTGCTACCACAACGCCGCCAGCGCCATGACCATCGCAGAATCTGCGCAGCCCACCTAACAAGTGATACGCCTTAATCTGTCTCCCGTGTTGGTCTCACAAGCCAGAAGCCGTCCTCTCACTGCCTTCAGAGTTGGATTTACGCAAAGGCTAGAAGCAACACTCAGGCATCAACTCGCGAAACCCAATTACCCGACGTTTGCAGTCATTTTCCGGGTCTGCTGGGTTCGCGAGCGAAAAAGCGGTGTGGGAGAAACTAGGAAGTTATTCTGGAGACACTACTGACCGTAATGGTGGGAGCAGTGTGAAGGGAAAATGCCAAGAAGCGGTTCAGCCAACATGGCCAGGCTACACCTCAAAGTTATCACAAAAGTTTATAACCACCTGCTCTGTGAGTTCTCCTATCCGCAGTCCATGGAAAACTCAACGACCTCTCCCCCAGTTCCATTTAAACACGGGAAACACGCGTGTGAACAGTCTCCAATGAGGGTACTTGTGAGCCAAGTGGTCGAACAACACTCATGGTAATCACCAACACAGACGATCAAATCAAGGCAATTGCGGACGGGCAAGCAATAATCACACCAAGTACAAACATCAGCTATTAATATGACAGCTACAAACATTATATGATATGTGGTTTCGTTGTGGATTGCACCAACTAAACACTGCCCTCTACCCACATGCCCGTCTGCAGCCCTTGATGAAGGAGAACGGTACGGGAATAAATTGCAGGTTTTCAGCGACCGACTCCTGGTTCTGTGAGGAACACGCTTCAAAAAGGTTTAAATAGTTGTATTTCTCACCGATAGAAGAGATTATGCAGTCGCTGGCGGATGAAGAGGAAATCCACCAGGTAGGGATTGACAAGTAGGTAGTTAGGGTAGGCAGCCAGGTCTACGGGCTTGATGAAGACTTCTGATGCGCCTAGCGACATAATCTGCAAACAGACGAGAAAACGGCTCGTTTTATCTGTCGGGTATGAAATGGTATGGAATAAAAAAAAACCTTGACAGACACACCACTGTTTTTCGGTGTCCCTAGTGGATTTACGCGTAAAAGAGGATAGCCCAGATTGCAATAAATAAATCCCTTACAGCTTGCACCACTAAGAACGTTCAGTTAGGGCCTTCAGAGACTTTAATTGCGCAGGCACTACAGGTTACAAGGTCTGCGCACACACTGAGACCCCCAGCGGCAGACACGATAGTTCGACCGTCAATTTCGACGAGGTTCACCGTAAGCTCCACCGCAGGGTAGTGCAGGTACGGTGACTTGCACGTGACTGAAAGTGATAGTAGACTTGCGCTGAATCTATCGCACTTTCTCCTCCTCCTCCACCTATGCCCGGTGTCAAGACAGAGTCAAGAAGACCGGAGATGAGAGAGGGCGTAGGTTTGCTGGTGCGGCCGGGGCTCCTAGGCCCTAGCTGACCTTAGGCGTGACACCACACCACCCCCATATTCGGCATTTTTATTGAAGCGCAACCTGAATAACACCTGCCGTGCCCTAGTGTGGCCCCCATGTTGTTCCAACGCATCTACCACGTGGCCCGTTTAGGGGCAGTGGCAGTAACAACGTCAACACAGGCTACCTTGGAGTAAGCCAGTCTACTTGAGGGTTTATGGGTGTATACTGAAATCTGATATGAATATGTGGGCCGAATTCGGTCGGCCACAGCGGGATAACCGTTTACTATTCACCAAACTGCCAACAGATAGTCAGTAGTAGATTTAAGGGTTACAGGTGGAACCACATTCACACCTCACGTACTAGCTAAAAGTCCAGGCACGTCGGTATTCTGTCGCCGTTTAACACAGCTGACGGGGTCCAGATCACCAGTGGGTACTCCAGCATTCCCTGCGTGTTTTTAGCAGATACTCCAGAGTAAAAATTGTCGCTTTTTAATTTTCCCAGATATTAATCACTAACTTGGCGTAAGTCAGTCTACTTGAGGGTTTATAGGCGTAGACTGAAAGTTGAAATGAATAAATGGACTGAAGGCCACCAGCAACAGTGGGATAATCGCATCATATTGGTTAAACTGCCAACAGGCAGCCAGGAACTGTGCCTAGAACTTTTAGTTCAGACTGATTTACTCTGTCAGAAGGCATACGCGGAAGGCTGGTGGGCCCATTGATCATTCAAAAATCTCGTGGCTGAGTCATGCAGCGGCAGAATATCGACGAAACATGTACCTAGGCTTCTAGTCAGTATCGCTGCTATCAGTGTGATGTATAGCGTTACCTGAGACAGCCATAAGGCCACAAAATTGCTCAGCCACCACAGATGGAAGCACAATAGCTGAACCCACCGAGAACATTGCAAGCAAGCCTAACTGTCCTACGGGAACAGGAGTAAAACGAGTTTTATGGGTAGGGCAGAACGAGGAAGCAGAAACCCATGGAAAGTAAACGAAGAAGGGAGGGGTAATTAGAACTTAGTTACCCATTAATGTAAGCGAAGTGAAACCCGCGGGATTTAAGGAAAACGGGAAAACTATCCCATTGGCGAAGGGCCTTGGAATCGGTCTACTGGATCGGTGTAATGGAAAGCAAACCGGTATCGGTGTTAAATGGAGCTAAGTGGGAAAGCAGGTGACTGAAGAGAAAAAGTTAAACGCGTGAAAAGGAAATCAGGGACAGGTACTCCGGAGTCTATTTTCTCAGTGGCTCCGGCTATTGTACTTCCACCCAGACCCACATCTACACTGCTCTACACTCGTTCGCTTTCCTTAATCCAGTTCCATTAGGGATACCGGAAATTAATGTTATCTTGTAATCTAAATTTAAATGCTGTTTATTAAGTGGTAATGTCTGCCCAATTCAAACTATGTATCATTGCAAATCACTTAGGTATTGTTGGGCCACGGCCTATGTTTCTGTCGAATATAATCAGATGTACTAACTACGGTAGAGGGACGCTCACATATTAGGTTACAGAAAATGCACCTCCCGTTGTACCTAGGAGGTTAATGAGGAGCCGCACAGCGATTAGTAAAGAATATAAGACGTGATCACCGGGACAGGAAAGTTTATTCACCTGACGTTTTGGATTCCTGCTCTAATCCATGTTGAGAGAGACGGTATCAGATGCGGGTAATTCTTACACGGTGAATTGCAGGAATGTGACGTCAATCCTTAAGTCGCAGCGAGAACCGACCGCACATTCAAGTTCGACGAGACCAAAATTCGCGCGAGAGGTGACAACCGCGTGCGCTGCTAGTCACTCGAATCATGGTTTATGGGCCCTCAGTTCATTAGCAAGTGCACTGACCTACACAACGCATATTGGGTTTTGAGACTCAGCTTGACCAAAGCAATCGAACACTCGCGGAAGCCGCAGGCAAACAGGTGGTGCCCAGGTGGTGCACGACGAAATTTTAGCAGATAAGGACTCGCATGCCGGCTACCAAGCCATTAGCGCACCAGAGGACAGTCAGTCTCAATGGAGGAAGAGCCGTTAATTGTCGTAGGTGTGCAGAAGCATTGCGACTGCATTCTCTAAATACTGTGAATCCTTGTAGATGAAGTACCCGCAGTTGATCCTGCCTCTGAAGATGGGTTCGGGCAGGAATCCGAAATGCATTGTTCAAAGGTAGCCAAGTCTGCGATGTTAGCCCTGTACCTTGTCAAACGGGCTTTCTCTGCCTTTGATGATGACTGCTTTGCCAAAGTCTTTTGAACATTTGTGCGGCCGCAATTGCAGTTCGCTGTCCAAGCTTGGAGACCCTAGACCGCAAAGGATCTCTATGTCCTCAAAGAGGTTCAAAGGCGTGCAACCAAACTTGTGACTGAGAAGGTCTCTTTACCCTATGAAACCCGATTAGCTAACCTTGATCTCTTTCCCTTGAGTTACAGGCAGTTACGAGGTAACCTGATACAAACATTCCGTATCATGTGCGGTCAGGGCTGCTGCCTCGTACCTGGAGACTTCTTCCAGTTAGCAACAACCACGAACTTGAGAGGTCATCCACTCAAAATACGTGTAACTGGGGCCAGACTGGATACACGAAAGTTTTTCTTCTCCAAGAGAGCGGTCGACGCTTGGAATGCTCTGCCTCTGGATGTTGTTATGGCTACTTCCCTTGAGCTTTTTAAGAAAAGCCTGGACCAGTATAGCAGTGCCCACTATAATATCCCCACATCTTCTAAGTCACGTCCCAGTTGAATCACACTCTTATTATTACAAAAATACTTCCTATATTTCAGTACCATTTTTATACCATTTTTATTATCTCAAACTCATCGCATATGCTTCACTCACGAGAATCTTGTCAACAACAATAGCATGTTCTCATGCTACTCGTAATATGCGAGTACACATTTATGTTTCCTCTTTTCGATTGGCCAAAAGCTGCTTATTTTCCGCACGCTATTATGTAAACGAACTCTTTTTACATTTTCATGATGTACCAGAGCCTTTTTAGCCATACTGTAACCATGAGGGAGTTCAAAGGCGTTTTCCTATCTTTCCCTTAATAAACTGAAACTGAACTGAACAAATTACTTGTCACAGCGATCGCTTCTACCTCTTCTCAATTACTGCCTAAGATTTGCTATGTGGTTTTAATCGACAAATGTTTTTCGTTATATGTTTAGAGCTTACGGTTTAAAACAGAAATTTGTTTCCAACCGGTATAACAGTCAGTAAAAAGTGGCACAATCGCTTTCTTAACATTGGGTTTTAAGATCTTTAAGTTAGGCATTTTGTGAAAAAAAATCGGAAACGGCAAACAACTGGACGAAAAAATGACGAAAGGCTACCTTGTCCAGAAAATGCTCCATTCGACGCACTACTGCAAGCAGGAAGGGTGGATGATCGGCAACATAGCAACCAGAACCAAACAGTTCTGTCAAGCGGACACTAGGAAGCCGAACCTCTGAGCTTCTGAGGAAGGATACAGAGGCGCTGGTCGGGGCTACTGCATTGGAGGTGGAGGGGATTGGAGAATCTGAAGAGAAACAAGACATAATTTTTGTGAGATCGTGGTGGAAACAATGTCGTTGGAAATTGGGTGATTTAGGTGTATAAGACATGTCATATATACCGCTAACTAGATTTCCTAAAAATGCGGTTATAAAAGGCAAAAATTAGCGTCGTAAAAATATTGCATCCCAAAAAGGAGATGAGGAATCTAGGTCAACTGTTTAGTTCCTGGAGGTGACGGCCGCTAATTCAGAGAATCTTCGCCTGCTCTGGAATGCTACTCGGAAAAATTTTGGTCTTCTCTGCTCAACTGCCTAAGAGAACCCGAAGACCACAGTATCAACACGAGAGTGTCAGCCTCAAAAGACCTTTTTGTGCTGACTGCGTTCCACAGGTGGTTTACTCATAAGGAGGAGGAGGAGGGATGAGGAGGGAGGAGGAGGAGGGAGGAGGGAGGAGGGAGGGAGGAGGGGAGGAGGAGGAGGAGGGGGCGGAGGGAGGGAGGAGGAGGAGGAGGAGGAGGGAGGGAGGAGGGAGGAGGAGGAGGAGGGAGGGAGGAGGAGGAGGAGGAGGAGGAGGCGGCGGAGGAGGAGGAGAGGAGGAGGAGGGAGGGACGGAGGAGGAGGAGGAGGAGGGGGGAGGAGGAGGAGGGGAGGGAGGAGAGGAGGGAGAGGAGGAGGAGGAGGAGAGGAGGAGGAGGAGGGAGGAGGAGGAGGAGAGGAGGAGGAAGAGGAGGAAGGAGGAGGAGGAGGGAGCGAGGAGGGAGGAGGAGAGGAGGAGGAGGAGGAGGAGGAGGGAGGAGGAGGAGGGAGGAGGGAGGGAGGAGGAGGAGGAGGAGGAGGGAGGAGGAGGAGGGAGGAGGAGGAGGGAGGAGGGAGGAGAGGAGGAGGAGGGAGGAGGAGGAGGAGGAGGAGGAGGAGGGAGGAGGAGGGAGGAGGAGGAGGAGCGAGGAGGAGGAGGAGGAGGAGGAGGAGGAGGAGGAGAGGAGGCGGAGGAGGAGGAGGAGAATAAAACTCTGCTGCAATTTGGTTACAGCAAAATTTCTTGGCGGAGACATTTTAACCACAGAAGAGCTGCACTTCCAGGCGCGTGCCCACAGGCGTTTCCAGGTTCGAAGACAACCGCCGGTCTGCTAGTATGAACACAGCTACGAAACATTGAACTAACTAGACTTCCGACAAGCCGTTCGACAGTAGTTGGAATACCAGCTCATAATAGGTCTCCGGTAATGCTAGAAACACCTGTTGGTGACGAGTAGCAGGCTCTTGACGACGAAGTTCAACAGCCCTCACCGTCATTGTCACATCAAAAACAAAGTCATGCGATTGATGGCTTGAAGATTAGTCTGGCGAGCTCCGGCCATTTCAGTCAGCGGCAAAAATAATCGTGTATCCGCGAGGGGTCTTTCGAGAATCAGGCTTCTTTATCGTAATGGTCAGTGATTGACTTCAGCACGCGGAAAGAACAGAAGTGCTCCTAAAGCGACCCTGCCAGACATTTACTGACTGGTTTTCACACAAGTAGTGCATGTCTACCATAAGAGTCACTGTACTGATTAAATCTACGGGAGACGTCAGACTTTGGGTATCGTGGTCCAAGACGTATCACATGTACTAACAACTAATATGCAAGTTCCGCTCTAAAGTTAACAATCCAGAGCGCATAGCAATCGCAAGCTGTCAGCGGATCAGTAATTAATTGTTTCTCAAGTGACGAGGGTTGGACTGTTGCGAGAGTGAGAAAGACATAGAGCGTCTATCAGAAAAACTGCGTGCGTTATCGTGCTAGAGACTAAAAAGGAAGAGAATCCCATATATCGCAATTTCCTGAGAGGCTGAATAGGGGATTAGGATTTCAGATGGTCAGTAGACATCCATGCTCATCTCTCTAGTAAACTGCCTGCTCAAACAGTTCGACTCCTAAGAAGAAGGCTCGATCGATGCAACACGAAATTAATTGTCCCAGCGTTTTCGGATTCTCCTACGAACCCATCATCAGAGACGGTCGCAATTAAGGATGATCGACACAAAATGGGAGTAGTATCCATAGGATGCAATTTCCATGCCACCATACACCTAGCCTACTTAAAAGCTCAATTATTCGCCGTCGGTTGTCGTAACGGGTGCGGATAAATGGCTTTCTGGTACTGTCAATAGAAGCTGCCTTCACCCTCGCCCTTACTTTTTGGGCAAGTACTCTACCAAAGAAAGATTTCAGAGGTGTATAAATATGGGATTGTCATTGTAATTATTAATCCTGACTGAAGCAGTTCACGGATAACGCCGCTGTCTCCATTTGAGAGAATTTAGACCTCGTCGAGCACGAAGATGTGGCCGCGTCCCGTCGGAAGAACCACCATCTGCTAGCTAGCAATCGTTCAGCCATCTGTGTTAGTATATACCTCAAAATTTTCCGACGTAGTTTGGTTGTCAGTAAATACATGATATCCAAAAACGACTCCAGACACTTGCTGTAGGGCAGTTAATCTTCTGGTCTCGTAACTGGGCACTTGATAGTTCCGTGTGCTCTGTGAGCCACTCCAAATCCAAGTGTAGTGGCAATACTTTCCCGTTTTGTTTTCGGATGCTCTTTTTGACAAATTTGCGCATGTAGCCGTTTGCTCTAAGCATCCGTCTAATTTATAATCATTCGGACACCTTGTCTTCCTGTTCACTACAGTGTGTCTTAACATGCGCATATAGCGGCCTTACACAACAGTCGTCTTTGTGACTGATTGAGTGGTTACTGCATCTTATTCGTATCTCTAGTGACTTTTGTACTAGATATGTGATTTTCAAAACCCCCAATCGTACTAACTGCAATAAACAATCAAAGACAGAAGACCTGAGACCGGCAAACGGGAGGTCCACAGGTGCATATCCCAGGGGCTGAGGTAGTCGGAGAATGTAAGCACCACATCTGGCTCGGATTGGGCATCAGTGGGCAGCAGCATGGGTTTGCCGGGAGACCGATCGGGCAGGAGGACGCGGGTGTCAGCGTGTGGATCTCCACGAAAGCGCCCACGACCCTGACTCAAGGACTCAAGGTCAAAGGAGGCACCGCCCAAGCCACGAGAACTTGCGGGGATGCTCGTGCGATCGGCGGTTGCGGCTGCTGCCGCGGCCCAGAGACTCGGTGGAAGCAGGGGCTCCTGTGCATTGCCGCACTCTTCGTTCTCCAACCACCGAACGCGCACTCCGAGCCAGGGGTCACGGGGTGATAGAAGGAGTGGGAGGGAGTCTGTACTGGATGGGTCGATCGGCAAAGCCGTCGGTGGTGACGCCTGACCCCAAGTCACAGAAACAGAAGCCGACTGGTGGGACGAGCTAAGGAGGGCGGGAAAGGGACTAAGAACCCGGCCTCGCCACCAGACATCGTCCACAGGACAGACAAAAACTTCACCTTCAAGAAAAACGAGGGTCAGAAGATTAGTCCGAAGGAAGCGAGTTTAAGTGGGCTGTTAAATGTCCACAGTAAGTGCAGAGGAATCACAGAGAAAGGAATATTAAATCGAGTTTTTAATACAAAAAGCCGTAGGCATGTCGGCGAAAGTGGTAAATTAGTGACGTTCCTGAAAGAAGGCACTTGAGACGTATATTTATCTAACATGGAATGGCACAATAAGAACAAAAAAATTGCCCTCGTGTAATATTGGGCCATGTAAAGGTGAGGAGACTTCAGTGTTGGAGAGACTGATCATACGAGGGTATCATAAGCTTCGTGAATTGGGTAGAAAACCTCAATAAAATGACCGTATGAACGTGCGTCCTGCCAATCGGTCCAAGTTCATTATTTTGCCGGAGGGCGGAGCTTAATCTCATTAATAGCTCAGTGCTTGAAGAAAAAGAAACGGACCATTGAGAATGATAGAAGAAGTTTCAGGAGCGAACCCCAGAATAGCCATTTGTGGCTTATAGCTAATAAGCTGAAGGCAAGAAAGGCAAATTATAACGCAATCAGAAAAAGGGTGTTAGTGCAGGGGATAGCAGGAGATGGTGAGAACTTTTTGGTTAAAAACCCTTGAAACCATTAGGAAGTCGGTGTTTTACTCACGGTGTCCACTGAACACATGCTGGCTATCATTCTCTAAAGCAGAAGTGAATTCTAAACATCGAACTAGTAATCACTCGGGAAATTTTACAAAGTACCTATTGGACTCATGTGAAGCATTAAGCTAAGAATGAATTATGGTCACGATTAAAAAAACGCAGCAAGATTTTCCTTTTTCGTTTTACAAACGTTATGAGGTTTCAGGATGATAAAAGAGGTATGTATAAACCTGTATTCCAGCCTCTAGACAGTGACTCATTGAAGAGATTGCGCAGGACGATAAAATCGAGGACGCCGTCGACATCGTGGTATCGAATCAACAATTCGTGCGGCAGGGAGGCGGTGGCAGTGGTTTCCGTACCATGACTGCCGATTCCGACGTACGGTTGGCTGGTTTCAACCCGTAGTCGGAGGGTGGCTAGACGTACAAAGCTGTCAGTTGGCTGCTCGGAAGTGCCAAAAGGCAGATTGATTGTCGTGGACTCTCCGCAGGGTCCAGGGTCCTGGTTGGTGTCCCCGAGGGTGCAAAAGGGCGACCGACGTAAGCGGCTGGAGGACGAGGCGAGCGGCCGTCGGCGACGAACCCCAGTGCTTGGGGGGTGTCTCCAACTACGATCTCCGCCACCTCGGTGGGGCGGTTGCCCACCACTGTTAATGCGCATGAAATGGAAGGCCAGTTCTTCCACCCGACAGCAAATATAGCCCTAGAAGACGGGGGGGAATTAAGAGAGGCGAATAAGGCGTGCATATAAAGGGTACCCCTTTGAGGAATTAGACAGAAGATAAACACGCTAATGAAAGCGCCGCAGTAGTATACTTAGAGCATCAGTTGAGCAGTGGTTACACAGCTGAGAATAAGTAGAAGCGATCGCTGGGACAAGCTTTATTAGCCAGATGTTTCGGATTCCAACTCGAACCCATCTTCAGAGACAATACCAGTTACCCGTACCAGTTACACAGCTATCGTTTCTGGAAAAATAAAAACTACCATTGCGCTTGGAAGTCATCCGATTTTCAAAAAGTCTGCAATTATAAGACAATTATTCCGCAAATCATGACAAAGAACGCAATCGATGCATCGTTATTGTATCATTCTTTGTGCATCAGCATACCCCTACACGTACCACACAAGTGCTGATTCCCATTCCACGTGAACAATTCCTTAAAGATGGAGTCTCCTTATTCACATAAGTGACAGTGCTTCAAAGGCCACGAGGGGAAGCCACTGTGGTAAGAAGGCTGACCCAGTTATTCTTGCAATCAGCAGGTGTCTAAAACATTGTTGTTGACACATCGTTACCGCTCAAAGCGTGTTTGAATAAACTACCCGCTGAATAAGGGCTGCAAGGATGTCACTTAGTCGATGCGGCAAAGCAGAGTGAGACGACCAGAAGTGAGATTGGGAGCAGTAGCCGAGGTTCCGTGAAGCCTCCATCTAACGCAAGCCACGTGCAAATAAAATCATAAATCTGAAGCGCATCACCAAAAAATCAGTAGTGATTTACGGCGAGCGCAATCTAGGCAGGCGGACAGAAAGATGCCACCTGACTCACATTGGGATTCTGCTTCCTGGTGATGAGTACTCCAAACTCCTCTGGGCAGTATTTGTCTTCTGAAAGTTCATGTTTCGGTTTCAGTGCATCAAAATTAGAAGGTCAGAAGTAGCAAGCAAACGTAATAAGTGGAGCAGTAGGATAACGAAGTCACTACGTTCTGGTGCTCAAATTCGAACTGACTAGGTTCTCACTCAGAGGCGTTTGGAAGATTCAAGGCTGACGAACGATGCGTTCACTTTCGGCACAACCACCGTTATCAGACAACAGGATGCTACCCAGACCGGAAATATCCAAGTTTGTAGGGAAGTGAACATTAGAACTCTAGCACGTAAAGTAGAACCCGGTCTATCAGCGAAAAAATGAGTTGCAAAAATGGACTACAAAAAACAAGCGGGTGACCAGTAAGTGTCCTCGTTTCAAATAAGATAGGCATAATAAGGTGTCAAAGTAACTGCTGTGGCAATTAGCAGACAACGCGTGATAAATCGTTTTCCTTCCTAGGGTTGCAATCATATCTTAACCCCAATCTCCCCAGCCTGTGATTATACCACAAGTGGAAGATGATAGCATGCAATTCGATCATAACTACGACACGTTTCGTCTTTGATGGAAAATGCTAGTCTGAAATTGCTGTGCCCATCTCCGTTGATTGGCGATCGGTTAGATTGTCGCTGATGCACAAAGGAAAGGGAGGAATGCGGTTTCTTGTTAAAGCAGATGTGGCTGATTCCATCGCATGCTTACTATAGGGATCATATACCGAACGTTCAGATGTTTGGCTTCACGCTTAGGAGACAAAAACTTCAGGGTAAGCGGGAGAAAATGGAGCCTCCTGACGATAGATGACAACTCTGAAACGGAGGAAATCTGTGTGCATCTTCTGAAAGCAAAAAAACAATTCAAAGAAAAGGTCAAAAGGCTTTAGACGAGTCGGCTATAGGACTCCAAAGTCTAGCAAGCATGCATCTCACTCACAGGTAGACCGGGATTCTCCTCCCAGGGAAGCTCCAAATACACGGAATTTAGGGGAGAATTGTCCAAGGATGAGAGAGGCTGGTGACTTCGGTCTAACGGGGGTATACGTCCTCCTTGCCAGGCCTTCTCCAGGTACTCCTTGTGCCCACGAACAATGTAGACAACATGGTCACCCAGCTGTGGCACGTAGGGTGAGGCCGTGGGTGCGGTAACGGACAACCAGTCAAGATTGGGCCCAGGCCAAGGTTCAAGCGATTTATCATGGTGCAAAGACTGGGAAATGGTTGAAGCAAAGCAAGGCAGAGGACCTGAGTAACCGAGGGGCGGTGGGTGTTCCAGAGGTAGTTTGACGCGATTCTACAGACATAAAGTGGTCCCAATTAAAGGACGTACGCAGGGAGAGAGAGAGGCGGTACAGAAAATAGAGCCCAAACATGTCATTTTCACTAACCATCGAGGTGTAGTCAATGCTCTGAATTAATTGTTGCTTCATCACCTCACGAGACTTAGAGGGTGAAACGGTAATCAGTGGGGATTGATCGTGATTTCTACCACGACGATCGATGAAGGCATCACGACTGGTAGAGTCATCACCTGTAGCGGGTGAAGAGGCAGTTGTTGTAGTGGTGGTTGCAGCGGCAGCGGCAACGACAGCCGTGTCCTGGAGAAAGCGCCTTAAACGCTCAGAACGACGCGCTCGCCTCTGTTGCCTTGCTGCTTGCAGTTGAGAGGAACGCGAGGCCATTCTGGACTGGTCACGTTCAGTCCGGGATTGTGCAAGGCTACGGCGACGTTGTCGAGCTGAGCGACGAAGAGCACCAGAGAGAGAAGATACTGTTCCGGTGGCGGTGTTCTGACTGATGTTCGTTTGAGTGGGAACAACTTCCGAAACAAGAATGACCTCCTACAGTATCAAACAAAATATACTACCTAAACATGTTGAGTAGTGTTTATATATTAACGTTATCCAGTCGAAACCAGCAACAGTAAAACAAACCTCAGACGGCGTCGACGTCCCGAACGCCATCCGCCGTGATCCATTAGCCGTCACTATTCTGGCTTCCCCACCGGCCCTTCGGGATCTTCGACGCCGGCGACGCTGCCACCAGCCAATCTCTGCATCAATGTGCGCTGACCACTCTGATTCCTCAGAATCGCTCGGAGCATACTCCACATCACTGTGAGGCACATCGGGACCGCCAGTTGTCGTCCTGTTGATGTTTATAAAAAGACTGCTCGGCATGTCAGAGGGCGAAACAACAGTAGGAACAGCTTCCTCTTGTGCAGGCGATGCCGGCAGCGCTGAGGAAGACGGAAGGCAGCCGATGTCGATCGAAGTGTTATGACGCATAGAAGTCGATGGACCCTCAGAAGGCTGCAAGAATGCATAACGGAGAGGGTAGGAGTGCTTTCTGGATCACTTTAAAAAAGAGCGAAATCATTCAAAAACAAAGAAAGCCCTTACAGAAACGTCGCATTCCATGGGAGTGGCTCCTGCTGCCACTGGTACTGCTGCTGGTGCTTGAAAGTGTTCCCGTTCCAGCTGGTTCAAAGCTGTGAGCCGACGATAAGCGAGGCTAAATAAAGGCAACGAAATTTTTGACATCAAACGAGAAGGGAGATTATTCAAGCAACTGTCACCAGGTTAAGGCAGCTTTATCGCGTGAAATCCGGTTTTAAATTAACCAATTGGACAATAGCAATATTGGAAAGGGAAAGGCTTTGCACGTTTATGCTACGTAAGGTTGAAATTTTGTGAACAGTTCTTTTGGATAAACTGTTCGGCAGGTCAACCCAAAAAATGCAATGTAGTAGGCGTTTCAAGCGCGTTTGTCTGCTTGCTGACTACCCGACACGCACAAAAGTGACCTTTTAGAACGATCTTCGGTGAAGGCTAGGCAGCGAGAACTGAGAAATAAGGCAGGTCCACTGGAACAAACTTATCAATATTCTCACATTTCGGGGTGCCATAGCCAAAGCGTTGACTTCAGGAAACCGAACAGAACCGGAAATGACGTGTCATTGCCTGTTTGTCGGCCTCGGACTGATCTATTTTAAGTATTGAATTTTGGCAGATTTGAATAATTTGTTTGACCCACTTGTGAAAAACTCGGCGGCCTCGGTAGGATTCGAACCCACGCCAGTAATAAGGTTTCGGTACAGCCAAAGCTCTGACCAACTAAGCTACGAGGCCACACCAGAAGCCATGAGGTTAACCAGATTTGAGTCAAATTACCCGCCCAGCCTGCTGCAATGTATGGAATCCACCTATTCTGATACAGTAAGCTGGCGGTCCAAGCAGGATTTCCTAAGCAATCAAGCTCGAATCCACCAGGCGACTACCAGGAACAACGAACTAGCAGAGGATTTTGGCAGATTTAAATAATTCGTTTGACACACTTATGCAAAACTCGGCGCCCTCGGTGGGATTCGAACCTACGCCGGCAATAAGGTTTTGGTACAGCCAAAGCTCCGGCCAACTAAGCTACGAGGCCACATTGGGAGCCGCGTGACAAATAACTTTCCTAAGTAGTGCATTCCCTGTGCGTCCGTTATCTGCCTCTTTTGCCCTCATTGATGATGGACTCAGAGCCGAATCCTACAACGGACCAATTAACTCTTTACTCAGGCGGTCGGGTGTCTTAGCGGAAATTCTCGTCAACATAGACTGTTAAAATACAGTATACATAATGTGTACTTATTTATAGCAAGTAGGAATGTACGATGAATACTTACTCGAGTTCAGAGGGTGACAAAGGCGTAATAATACTGTTGCCGTCACAAAGCCAGTGACACCGCCACAGATAATTCTTTCCTGCGGCGCCCTGAACCACCGTTTGCCGAGGTGGCGGATAACAATAGGTGGCGGGTACGCATCCACAGAACTGTATATCGTCCACCACCACCTCCTCACCGTCTATTTGGAGACAACAAAATAGATTTACTTAGCGACCAAGAGTGATAATTTTGCTCGGAATCGCGGTAGGCGAAGGCACCACTAGGTGGCTATTACCAGTCTGTTTGAATCCTGAAAACGCACCTTCGTCAAAGGCTAGAGTAGGTTGTAAGTCTAGCGGGCGCGACAGATGTCGTCGTCCGCAAATCTGCCGGCGCTGCCTTTCCAGTGGGTAGACACAGCCCTTCAGGGTGGTCAGGTAGGCCGGCGGCAGTCGACTAAAGGGCACTTGGCTGGGTGCGTGTACTAACTGGAAGAGCACCCCAGGTGGGGGCCGATAAACATTATTCAAAGACAGCGGCCGCTGTTGCTGTTGCTGCGTGTCCACTCTCGGGGACATTAGCGCCTCCGCGGAACCAGTGATCGCACTCAACCTGCTCCCGTAGGGAGCTCTGCCCGGACTGGAGAAGGATTGCTGACATGGTGGGCTGCCAAGAGCGATGGCGACTGCTGCCGACTGCGGATCATCGGGCGCAGCAGTGACTTCATGCAGCTCTGCTGCGTCCATCTCCCAGTGCAGAAATTGCTCCTCGTAGGGCACGTTTGCCTCCTCCGCGGTCGTCTCGCCTTCAGGAGAACCGGAGAACGAGAAGAGGCTGATGACACCGGCCTTTGTGGACACCAAGAAGGCGGGACCCTCAGCCGCCGGAGCAGCAACACAGGCAGTTATCTGCTGGCTAATGCCACCACCACCACCGCCGCCACCGCCCGTTCTACTGTTGTTGGCATAGTTGTGCATCAGACTGTTGCGGCTGATAAGAAGACTAGCGCTGGCAGCTGCACCTCGTGGAGCAGCCTGCTCTCCCGACTCGTCACCCCCCGGGGCGTGGGTACCCAGTGCCTGGGGTAGAGGCTCCTGGTTGTCATACTGTGGCAGCGGCCAGGCGATACCGAGGTCAGTCTCCATCTGCGGTTGCGGGTAGCGATAGAAGGCGAGGACGGGAGAGCTGCCTTCTGCCTCTCCGGGGCGACGACGGCTGGCCACACGGTGTGCAGCCAGATTCCAAATGTAGAAACGACCATCTACGCCGCCTGTGGCGATAATCTCTTCGTCAAATGGTGAGACTGCTACCGCGTAAACAGCACCTTCGTGGCCCTGTTGCAAAAGAAGATTCGCACAAAGATGCAGCGGTGACGATTAGGCAATTCACAGTAACGAGGAGAATATGCAATACTAAGAGAACCCGAACCAGTTATAATACTGGCCAGTAGGCACTTCTGTCTACCACGCTATCGATCGCCAGAAGAAGAATCTTATTGGCCTGACGTTTCGTCTTCTCATTCAAACCCATCACCAGAGACGGTTGTCGAAATCGGTAAAAGAGGCACAAGGTTCGCAGTATTTATAGTCTGTAGTGGCTAGGCAACCACATTTCCACAATAACTGACAGCATAAGCGCTTACCGTTTAGGCTCTTAATTGGTACCATTATTGTTTGTAGGTCAATACCCTAATAATTAATGGCCGTGATTTAATCACATTTGCTGATTCTTAGAGTGAAGATTATTCGGTCCTTAACGGTCTCACGCGGCTGCATACTTTGCGCTGAGATTCTGTGACTGTGTCGGATGATATGAGTTCGAGAGATAATCCGAAATGTCAGACCAAAAAACTTCTTGTTCCAGTGACTGCATATTCGTCTTCTGAACGGCCTCCAGGAACTAACCTTTTCGCTGCTATCGATTGACACGCTGCAGTATAGCTATTTAAACGATGAATCAACCACCTGCCCGAAGGACCAGAACCACAGCTCAGGACGCGTCGATGGACAAATGCAGCAAACGCACCGAGTCTGTACGAGTAGAAGACGTTCGCCCCGTCGCCTTCCCCCCCCCCTAAACAGAATTTTCGTAGTCGCTGCGGTAGTCGTCAGTTAAGGGCACGAACTGACAGGACAAGGCAAGATAGCCCAGAGGCCCGGCTTTCGAGTGCTCCGAACTGAAGCACCAACCAGGAGTATGGTTTGATCTGGGTAGAGCTGTGGACGGTGCTATAGACAGAAGATTGCTTCTATCGGTAGAATTAGCCAGATTTCACCGAGCAGAGCCCTCCAGGAGGCCAAAAACTCACTTAGCCTGTGGCCTGCCGGGCAGAGACTGCGCGCGGCAACGCGGTGGTGAGCTGGTCTGTTGCAGTACGCGAAGCTAAAGGTACTTACCTGTACTTGTTGCAGCTGCGATCATGTGTAATCCAGCCGGCCTCGATGATATCGCGGACTGTGCCTCTCCACGCGTGACGATCCGCGGCAGCAGATCTGGACAGCTCAATCCAGTCTCTTCGCCCACGACGGACGCCGAATACCGAAGGTCCAAAAACAACTTCCATGTCTTGACGAAATGTGTCGAGCCAGGTTTTGAGCTGACTCCCAATTAGGTAGTGGGGATTGATAAAGAGCAGTAACACTGAGCTCGAGGTGGGCGACGAAGAACGTGCCCAAAACACCTCAGTTGTCGTTCTTGGATAGCTTAGGATATCCTTGCGATGTTTGCGCAGCGAGTGCGGACTGTCTCATTTGAGACGAAGTCCGTGTACTTCAATCGGAGGACGGACCTCAAGCAGCGGTGGTGAAATGTCTCCAGTTTCCGCTCATCTTCCACGTGTATAGCCCGGCATTCACAACCATAGAGAAGTACAGACTGGACGGATGCACGATACACGCGAAGCTTCATGTCAATAGAAATGTCGCATCGTGTCCACGGGCACTTTTTAAGACTTGAGAAAACCCGACGAGCAGCATCGATGCGGGGGAAAATTTCATCCTTACTCTGTCCATTTGACAGCATCATCGCCCCGAGGTATTTGAAACTGTCTACCCTCCGAGATACCATTTCATAGTACTGGGATTGTCCTGTACAAACTCTTGGTGAGACTCCGGCAACTCTCGCCATTTAATTGAAACGTCATGGTTTCCGGGTAGCTACAGCTGTCATTGAAGGTCACAATACAAGTCGCCGGATAGCCGGCAAAGGTGCGGTGCTCTAGATGAGAATAATGCTGGGCTAGAACAGATTATGTTCGGTGAGTACCGACGTAACCCGAAACGAAAAGAAAAAGCCAAAGGTGATCTGTTAGTGCACCGGTATAGATATGCTAGTCAACCCATAACGGGCAACATCCTATAGCTGTGAAAGAATACACCAAACAATGCCTATCGAAAACAATATAGAAGTTTGTTATGGAGAGTAAGCAACTCACCCTGGTTTCATAACCTATCCTTACTTCTGACTCTTAGGAGGCCTTGCCAGAAATATTACTAGACATTTTTCCACTGAGGATATTAATTCATGTACTGTACTGTAGACACTACTTGCGTCAAGAAAGATGGGGAAAAAGGATGTGTTCAGTCAACAGAAGAAGTTGTGGCGTAAACTTACCCTTAGAACATTTGTAACTTCTCCTGTTTCTCCAACAAAGACATATACGCTACCGCTCTTGGTGCTGACCACAAGGTAGCGATCATCATTGGTCCACTGCAGCAAGCAAGGGCGGCATCTGGGCCTAGGGAAAACAGGGAACGTAGAAGATTAAAAAATGTTTGCTTCTCCTGCTAACTAGATGGATGTTTTGATAGATCCGAATAATTCGTTTGACTCAATTGTGACAAAACTCGGCGGCCTCGGTGGGATCGGAGACCGCGACAGCAAGGCAAGGCTAGAGTACAGCCAGCGCCCTAACCACCTGAGCTGCGATGCCCCACTGGGAGTCGTGAGTTTGGTCAAGTTAACCGTCCAGACGACTTAATAGTACAAAATCCAACACATTTTGGTACAGTAATCTGGCTGCTCAAGCAGCGCTGCGTTGACAACCAACCTAGAATTCACGCGATGGCTAACAGGCACACTTAGTGGATAGGTGTTTTTTAGCAGATTTGAAGAATTCCTTTGAACCAATTACGAAAGACTTTGTGGTCTCTGTGGGATTCGAACGCACAACAGCAGGAGTAACTTGGCCCAGATTGGAGTATACTCAGGGTGGTTAGAGCAATGGTTGTACTGAAGCCTTGCCAGTGCAGTCGCAATTTCGAATCTCCCCGTTGGTGACGTTTTTTCACATTCAAGCAAAATGAACTAGACAGCTAGCGCTGGTGGTGGGGAAGAGTGGAACGGCTGGGGAATAAAGGTGCAAGCGAGGAAAGTATTTGCAGAGCTAAAGGATTATTTGTGCAGGTACGTAACGTTAGAAATCTGTTTGAATCACTGTCCCTCTGAAATTTTTCGAAACGAAAGGACAATTGAGGGAATATAAACCTAGATAATTCGGTGCACTAATTCTGGCTGCTGAAATAGCGACATCCATGGAACAGGCCTCAAACGTTGGTGACACTCGAAAACTAACTAAATTACCCGCCAAGTTAGTAGTACGTTCTCTTAACTGAGTGACTCTGTTCATGACGTGAATGACGACTTTATTGCTGACAATTCGACCAAGATCGAGCGCTGGCGTGAGCACTTCGAGCACCTTCTCAACTTCGACACCGAATCCAGCACCCCCTCGTTCACACTTGCAGCGGAGTCTTCTCCCTCTCCAACCTATGCAGTGGCATGCGACCCCCTTCTGAAGAAGTGCTGATGCCATAAGAAGGTTGCGCAACAACGAGGCTCCTGGAGAGGAGGGTATAACCCGCTGAAATCTACAAGTCGTGTATCGACACTCTGGCACCCTGGCTTCACGAAGTGATTGAACCAGCGTGGAGAGACGAGGTCGTTCCTGATGACTAGGGCTCAGGCATCCTTATACCTGTCCGCAAGAAGAAAGGTAAGATGAGATGCGAGAACAACCACAGCATAAGTCTAATCGACATTTCAGCGAAGATCTTCGCTATTGTCCTTTTTAAACGACTCCAGGCTTTGCGCGACTCTAAGACGAGGTCCGACCAAGCCGGATTCCCTGCTAGGCGTGGATGTGCGGACCAGATTTTTACATTCAGGCACATTCTTGAATTCCACCATGGTTACCAACAACCAATGGCTGTTGACTTTGCCACCACTTTCGATTCTTTCCACCGTAAATCCTTTTGACGCATAATGGTATTAAATGGTGGACCACCGAAAATAATCGCCATGATCAAGGCCTAATACAGCTTTTCCAGTGCGCGAGTTTTAGTCCATAACAATCTTTCACAACAGGTCAGTATTCGCTCTGACATTCAGCAAGGTCGTATCGTGTCGCCCATTCTGTTCAACTGCACTATTGACTGCCTTCTTGGGAAGGTCCTACATAGAGGACGGTGTTGAGCTTGCACCTGGACGTCGGGTGACTGATCTCGACTACGCCGACGATATCGCCTAGGTACCTTTAAACTTTGGTAATCTGCATAAATGAGGTCGTTCAATCGATCAGTTTGTCGATAAACGCTGGGAAGACCAGTGTTTTAAAGCTGTATCCCTGCCCAGGACAAGGCACCTCTCCAGATTCATGGCTGTCCACTTGAATAAGTAGACATTTTCAAATACCTTGGGGTGAGACTGCTGCCGAAGGGAGAGAGTAGGGACAACATTGTTTCCCGAATTGATGCTGCTTCTCTCTATCGCCACGATGATTCCCATGCACTGTGCATCCATCCGGTCTGTCCTTCTTTATGGCTATGAATTCTGGGCTATGCATATTGAAGTTGAGCGTCAACGGGGGGTATTGAGCCACAACTGCTTGAGCACCATCCTTCGAGTGAAGTACATCCACTTCGTCTCAAATGAATCTGTCCGTACTCGCTGCGACATCGCAAGGATTCAAAAGCCATCCAAGAAAGACGGCAGAGGTGGTTTGGGTAGGTTTTTGCCGCCCGCCTTATGAGCTCAGTGTTACTACCCTCGATCCGGCACCGCTATCCTATCGGAGGCATTGAAGAGAGGTTCAGCCCAAAACCTGGCTATTCCACAAATGGTATCCCTAAGGATACTCTGTGATAGCAAAGTCACAGCTTTTCGGGGGTAGCACCTGTCCGGAAAGCATTAGTTTGATTACGCATCGCATGTTTCAGAGCATAATCTCGTCATTCACGGCGAACTAAAGGTAAAATAGACAGTGATGGGGTAGGTTGAGACTGTCGCCTGTGTAAAATGAACTGTGTTAAACAGAACGAGGCAAGGGCCACCCATCTGATATTGCTTCTTCTCGCTTCTCACTGTCAACGGCACCCGAAACCACGAACAAATTCGCACATTTAGGCAGCACACCCACGTAGCATCAGAATCGACGACGAATTGACTCACCGTATCCTCAAAGCCAGCCAAGCAGGACTCAGTGGGGAATCCCTACGGTTTCCATCTAGTCCCCAAATCAAAGTTGAGGTGGTTGAAAGGGATCCCCGACAAGGAAATTTCGGAACTGACCGGAATCCACGCCGATTGGGCGATCGCCTCATGAGGGTAAACGAGTAGCGATTACCTAAACGAATCTTTAACGCAGACGTTACTATGGGGAATCGGCGACAAGGAGGACAAACATGACGTCGCAAGGACATCCTGAAGAAATGTCTGAAGAATTTTCAAATCAACCCGGTGGCCTGGGAGGACCCTGCCAAGGACAGACTGACCTGGAAAAGAGCAGTAAAGACTGGATCACCAATATATGAAGTCAACCGGATGGCGGTCGCCAAAGTTAGAAAAATATCTCACGTGTCTCGAGCGTCTACGATCCACCAACATTCGATCGCCTTTAACATACACAGGTGGCCAAGGAAGGCTCCGTACACGAAACGACCTCATGGGACATCTCTGAACACGATGCAACAAGAACTCGACCGCTCGATTCGCTGCTTCCGCAAACGCTAGAACGTTACCGCTGTCCCAACCCCACGGCGATCACCTCCATCGCCACTGGGTATCACACTTCTGGTGCTC
This sequence comes from Schistocephalus solidus, assembly GCA_017591395.1. Classification (NCBI taxonomy): domain Eukaryota; kingdom Metazoa; phylum Platyhelminthes; class Cestoda; order Diphyllobothriidea; family Diphyllobothriidae; genus Schistocephalus; species Schistocephalus solidus. The sequence continues at coordinate 166,734 of WEDG01007841.1, forward strand.
AGCAGCTTTATATCGCCACCAAACCTGTCGTCTATTCCACGATCTCCGCCACGACGGTGACTATCGCTTCTCCCAGCAGTGAAAACACGCCCAATGACAGTGAAACATGAACGCATAAGCGGTAAGTATGTTCTTCGGATTCTTTATGTAGACTGAGAGTCAGGATGTAACGGTTCCTTCACGATTGCGCCGTCAGAGCACTCCCACTCAGTTGGTATCTGAGTCACACCCCATTTCTTGCTGCGGTAAATCCTAGTCATTTTTGCGTATACAAGGGGTGTGGTGACACACTTAGGTGAGGGTTCACGCCGCGCTAACCACCTGCGCCCGGTCCCACCTCCGGTCTTCTTAACTTCTTCCTGACACCGGACCCAGGTGGGAGAAGAAGAGAGAGAGAGAGCGGTAGAACTGCCACCATCCTAGAGTTCGCTTCGTAGTCGTCTAAGAAAGCTACAGGTCGAGCCTGAGGGCAAAACAGAACGAGCGACGAACGTCCATACCACGGAAGTAAATTATCCCAATCGCACCGACAGGAAAATGGGTACGTAGTGTAATAGTATGGCGTCGGATTACTAAAGAACGCCGGTTCGAACGTCAGGCTCTTGAGTTGGGTATGGCTGGCTGAAGACGGTTACCAAGCCCGAAATGACCATCCTAATCACCCTTATATCCGTTAGTATTTATTTCCCGTGTACAGAAACCGCCTAAGGCGAACAACTGTAACAAGGAGACTTTTGGGTAAGTGAGACAACATCCATAAAGTTATAAATGTAGGGAAGTTAGGTGGGGTGACAACAATCCTGTACACGAATTACCGCTTTCGTAATTTTAATTCTGTCCCGGTCCAAAGGCAAGATTGCAGCCTCCAGAGCCAACAAGTTCCGCCGTTTGAAGAGGCTGAGGCCAGCATAGTACCTGAGTTGCTGAACCTCAGTTTGTTCACCCCATCCTGTTGTAAGTAAGAAATTTAAAAGAAGTATGCTGAGAATTGAGGCATTAGACAAACAGTCCTCTTATGGATGATAGTTTGGCAGGTACCTCGCGTGCAAAAAGACGTCCAGCGGCGATCGGAAGTCCATTTTCCGCAAACATGTACATCCGGACGAAGTTGTCGGAACAGCCAACGGCTATGAAGTGGAAACCTGAAAGAGACATACACAGTAGATTGACTAAAGTGGTAGTATGGTACACATGTGAAGTTGTTAATTGTATTTTGTACTGATTTAAGGCGCAAAATACTGTTTACTAAGGAAGAGCTCATTTCAGATCTGTTTATTGAAGGCGAAACTGGGCAAATGGGGCCAAATCCGACGTTTTATTCATTTGCAGGTGTTTTCCTGCGTTATTGCACCTTCTGGACCAAACCTTCTTGTTTGTGTGCGTTGCACCATAAAGGAATATTAATATAAGCTAAGAAAATTTTTAAATACATCCCTTCAGAGAACGGAAAAACTTCATCGTGCGTTCACAAAAATCAGGTATAAAGAGATATGAGAAAGCACATTATTTTCTGGAAAACAAGCACGGGTTTAGTTTTAAAAATTCAGTTTTGCAAATTTGGGAAAGAATCTCACTTCTAAGGGAAAAAGACTGCGAGCAGACATGGAGGAGCAGAAGTTGAAAGAAATATCTCAGGTTAGATTAAATTGGTTGTAGAGCTGCAACAACTTCAGACACCGATTCTAGTTACTGCTGGATTGAGAATTTTCGCCGTTTAAAAGGACTTTAAACAATGCCGTTGTCGGAATGCCAAAAAGAGTAAAAAGGAAAGTGCTGAAATCATCATAGGCAACAAAAAATTAACGGATTATACCTGTGGTCATGTGGGACGTTCAAAGCAACCTAGGGTAGAATTTGCTGCAGTCAATCGTTATTTACATGTGCTACACCGGGTCTAGGATGACGTCACTTCTGACGGTGCCTTGGTCGACAGACCGGGACCGTCAGTTAACTGAGTATAAACTCGGAAAATAAAATTGATATTTCGACTCTACTAAAAACGTTATGGGAGCCCAGATCCAGAAAATAGACCACTGGGACATTCAGTCAGTTTCGGCACTGCATTGCCGCTCGCCAAAATAAATGTATACTAATCTGCCTACTAAAAAACTATACAGCAGTTACTCTTAAATATATTATCGATTGGGTAATTTTCCGACAGGTCCTTGCAGCAAACCGTTACCATGCACGAATCGCAAATGATGTGCTCAAAAACGCGGTGATCTCCGTACAACCATTGTGAAGAATTGGATTATTAATATGGTTAACTCATAATATAAATAAATAAGAATAATTGACGCAAACGAACACACCTTGACTGATATCGAGCGATAGCACGGATGCTTCGAGATTGTCAATTGTTATTGTTGGATTGAGCCTCAGGACACAGCAATCCACGGAGTCATTAGTGGATGTTGATACTCCGCCTACAGTTTGGTGTTTGTAAGGAATAAAATGCAATCCGCCGCTGTATGTTGCCACTAGGAGCCATCCAGTGCAGTCGTTGAGTGAACTGTGGCCTATAGAAGGCAAAGACGAGGAAGATGACTGATTATCGTAAGCCAGGTTGTCGAGTAGGAACCTGAATTTAACCTAGGTGTGCCTATGTTTAAAAAACGGAAAGTTTCATATTAAGGCAGCAAAAAGGCGGGTCAATTTAATATCTGTTTGCCTGGGATCCACGCTCTCGTCGATCTAACATGCACCGACGGACAATTGATATCGCAAGCGCAGATACCTTGCCAGTTGTGTTCAACAGAGTTCAGTGAGATTGCCCAAAGGCGGTCAAATGTGTCAGAGTCCAGTGACTGACTGGGGACTGGCCTTCACCCTCGGCCAAAACGAACTAGTCCTTATAACGCAGATATCGTTAGCCGCTGTGACAGTTTAGCAACGAAAAGTTGGGCATGGTCAATGTCACGTTCACTTCAAGATTTAAACGTGTTTCAAAGGTATGATCATATCAAATGAGTGAGATCGATTGCCGTTGTTTACCCGGTGTTCGTCAGTTTTGTGCGCACAAGATTGGCTTTACGAATGCCTCACTTGCTCTCGCTGTAATTTCAATATCACTTATTATGCGCACAGACCGGAAACGCATAAGCGTACAGCTCGCAGACACTGCATGGGTTAAATGTACTTGCCATTATATAAATGGGGCATTTGTGATCATGGCAAATCCAGTCCAATTTCCACTATTCCACGGATTGTGCCTGTCCATGAATCGCACTCTGCGGCAGCGGAACTGGAGAACGCTATTCAGTCTCCTCCAGCAATGGTCTCCGAATATCGAAAGTGCAAGAAAAACCCTTGTAGTTACGTTTTACCGTGCTGTGACACGTTTTGAGCAAACTCACTTACTTAAACACCTGTGGAGAAGCAATGGTGAAGTCCAATGGCAGAGAGATTGTATTCAGGGTGATCGAAAAGGAACATGATCAAGGAGGTTAAGTCATCTTTATTTGATGGCCCACGGTTCACTAGCGAAGTTGTTTTAGCGGACGCTATTTCGTTCGCGACGAAGTCAGTGAAATATAGCCGAAGGTGGCATTGAGTAAACACCTATTTTCGCTCTTATTTAGGTACAGCACACTATCTGCAACTGTAAAGCGTGACTGATGTTTTTGACCATAGATACATTCTAAGGATTTTTACAAGCCCACGAGCAGTACCAAATCCTTAAACGCTGTCGTCCTTTTTTGCTTATTTGACAGCAAAACTGTCTACTTTTGTAAGCTCGCAACAACTGATCACGAAGAATACCTTTACCTGATCAGGAATATGGTTTGGGAACATTTATTGTCACCTCATGGTTGCTGGATAAGCCGAATGTTAAGAGCTCTCGGTCATTTGCATCACTCAATTCTTGAGGTAAATACAGCTGGACGCTGACACAACGATATCATCAGTTTAATTGAGGTCAAACAACAACTGCACGGGTGCAAATTCAACACAATAAAAGGGTATTGGGTTCTTCTGAAAATCCAGGCTTTGGTGAAGCTGGACAGGAGGGTTTAAGGAAAACAACCTTGTAAAATGCCAAAATCGGATATTGGAAGACCAGAGTTCGAGCAGTATTGAAGCAATAAAAGGTCCTGATTACAGCTATTTCTTATCGGGTATACCGTTCAGCTCACCTATCCACCACAGGGACTCATGAGTAACAAAATTGACTGCTGTAGAGAAGTTAACGAATAAGATAGACGTGGCTTTCTGGTGGTCATGAGAAAATGTATGAATGTGCTGCAGGTTGAATATTTTTAGTAAAAGAGTAATGCGGTCTACTTTCGTATCACCAGTACGTTACGCCCAATTTCACATGTCCCAACGATGAAAAGACTAGGGACCTCTCGAACATGAAACTTATGCCGAGGCGGTTCACTCAATTTATCTAATCTCCCTTCTTAAAGATCGACACAAGGATGGCGAACGCCAGTTATTGGGAGAAATTCCCCGTACGTACTCAAAATACGATGCTAGGGGCAGTGTCGACACATTATTTTTAGGCTTCGGCAACGGGGAGGTCTCCTCTGAGCATCCCGTTTTCGTGCAACAGTTGTATTCTACCAGCGATTTTTTCCAGAGAAGGAAGATCACATAACGCTACATAGGCCGTGGAAGGGTGCAAATGCGTCGCAGAGAATTGTACCGGATAGCCATAATTTTACCACATCGAGGTGTATTGCACAGGACCATTTGGGTGCGGGTGAGAGCTGCACTTCCAGGCGCGCGCGAACAAGATCACGACTTACCCCATAGCGTCGCCATTTGAAGCATCACGCATTGATTAGCCATAATGAGCACAGGTACGAAACCTTGTGCTGATAGAAATGTATTCATTATGCCTAGTTGTACAATTACCAACACACAGTCGTGGAAATGCTTGAAGAATGCGGTAGTTACAACTAGTCGGTTCTGGTCAGCGAACCTTGATATACTTTTACCGAGTGAAGTCTAACCATTGGTCGCGTCACATCATCGCCTTTTGCCAGTGCTTACCAACGTCTTTTCTGAGGCGATATGGAAATATGCGAGCTTAAAGCGATTTCGCGTCGCTGAACCCCATTTACTCCGGAAGCCAAACAAATCCGGATTGACCTATGCCTGCAGTTATTAACATAGCTTTCAGAAACGTACGTCATGTTTCGCATAGAAGGGAAGCGGTTAGCTTTTATAAGCTGCTAAAGACAGTGTGACAACCGATTACAAGAATGGTCATTACGAACTACACGAGAAAAAAAACGGTGTAAAAATTGTCATCATTTAAAGGAAGTTTTTGCTAGTATTGTATATATAAAATTCAAAATGGCTGGTCAGGTACAGTTATGCGATAGAATTATGACAAAGGATAGAAAGGACTGACAATTGTCGGTATTGTTCTACAGCCTATACTACTAGCCGATGTCGACTGTTGGCAGGGTTCGAGAGTAAGCCTAAAGGCAGAACGGGACGAGCGATTTTCAGTACCGATGCAGTGTCCAAAGAAAATTTGTTCACGAACACCAACCTTGAAGCATCTTATCTATATACCAGGAAAGTTCAAATTGAAAAACACGCCCTAAAATTTAAACTGGACTTTGAATTTTAATCGTAACTAATTTAGAGGGTAAGAAGGTAGAATATCCTGAGACAAATAGACAGATGAATTTGATTTAAATGGAGTTTCCGGTGAAAATATCAGTAGCATTATTGAAGATGGATCATGGCTCTGAAGGCATAGTAAAGATGAATGAGAAAAAAAATCACTTGAAGCACTAAGGAAATTTACTATAGGCGATTATATGCATAAGAAGCTTTACCTTCAAAAGGCATGCGAAGTATCGGATAGGGCAGAAATTATCCTGTAACCACAGTCAAACCACTCAAGTAAACCCAGATAAAAAAATGCGCTAGGGGAGTTACCGGAAAGTTATCAAGCATGATTAGAGCCCCCATGTAGCACATGGACAGTCTATGAACTTAACTCCAGTGAGAAGGCAGTGGTTTTGGCGAGACGCTAACCCACATGCCTGTATTTATCGTTTGCATCAAGAAATAAATTAAAGATGCCAACTTCTTGTTTTTTATTTCCTTTTAGAGCATTCCAGCGAATCTAGGAAGAAAGACCGTACCTGTAAAGCAGATGAATATCAGATGAAAGCACAGCATAAAAGATCGCGTCGTCACATAATTCTGCATTTGCGATGGTAATCTTTAAAATATCATGGACATCAAGGCATAAAGCTAAACTCACGTTTATTCACTGGAAGCAGAGGAATGAACTGAAGCCCGGAAATGGCGCGGTTGTTACGACAACCACGAAAGGAGATGAGCTGTTGCCCAGTGCGAAGGCACCAGATAACGAGGGAACAGTCAGCATCGGCAGAGGCTAAGAGATGATTGTCTATTGACAGGTCTACACCAACTATTTCAGCCGCATGTCCTCTAAGAGTGTGACGAAGGAACGGGGCGTCTAAGTTGTTTGTTGGCTGGAGAGACCAGATTTTAATGGTATAGTCATCGGAGGCCTAAAGGAAAAAATGTTGGGGTTGCTTAAAAGATGGAGGCCCCACAAGTAATGCCTCTTGATAATGAAGATATGACACTGACCGTTATTATGAGTTCAGAGCGCCGATCAAATTTTCAGCCAGTAGATAACTGCGCGGTGGGCTAAGACATGGCGCCGAAGGTACACTTTACTGTAGAGTTCCTTTAAGCAAGCAGAACTCTCCGCAATTGATTTTCGCCCAAATTCGAAAGAAAGACGTCGGTAGACATAGTCAGTTGTAAGATTCTTTTCCTTATCTTTCGACATAAAATCAAACACAAGCTGACTTACTTTGACAAATGAATGCTCCTAGTACGGAGTGAAGAGATGAGAAACAAGGTGAGCGTCCACTGCAATTAGAATTTACAAAGGCATTGCAGATTGCGCTCAAGGCATTTGGGCTTATGTCACCACGTGATGAGACCTGAGGAATATACAGAGATATATGACTTACGAAGTCCTCATAACTACTCTCTGCAGCATCGCCAAAGCAGTTAATACGTGGGGGCAGAGCCTTTTATATATGAAAACAAACCGCAAAAATACCTTGGATTTTATGATAAAGTCTTTAACAGCCTACAGACATAAGCAATATAAAAATAAGCTACCAAAGCTCCATCAATGCAGCCGCATGACTCGAGAAATTTAACAGTGAGAAACAAAAGTTCTTAAAAGTAAGCGAAAATAATACCAAACCTGGATCAAGCATGTAAAAGCCCTGATAATATTATTGCGGAAATAGCGTTGTCCAATGCACGAAAGTTGTGATGCGGGCGTCGCCTACCTTTGCGCAGCGAACCAGCAGCCGCGATGGACGATAAATTTGTCACTTTTCCCAATAAACAACCTCAAAACTATGACAGCCAAAACCCCAGAATAATCAGCGCGAAATAGTTCACTTTTTATATCCAGGAGATGCTTTGTTAGCTAAAAGTCGAAGCACAGTATTTACTCAGGATCCCTGTTGATACGCCCGTGCTCCTGAACAACTTCCATTGATGCAAGAATATCCAAATGCATATGCCCTTATGAAAGTGAAAAAGATACTTGTGATGTAGTTTCCCTTTGAACTTGACGAAACTTTTAGATAATGCATTTCGTTTGTTCAGGATCTATATTTTTCACAAGGGTATATTGCGCAGACATTGCGAAACGGGTGGTCTATATGCGTAGACTTTAAGTTGTTTTCTCAGCCCATATTTTCAAAAGGAAATTTCAAAATAATCAGAGCAAAGTAATATTGAAACCGACTGAAATGGAAGAAGTAAAATACCTTACTTGAAATAGATAATTAAATGCCGCATGAAAGTGTGCAAATTGGAGTTGAATAGTCAGTCAGGTGGCCCTTATATACTGAAATTAACTGAACGCGAATTTTAAGGTTTGAGGATCTAAGCTATGTAAAACTTAACAGAAAACGGTATTAATCAATAAAAAGTGTTTAATCCGCTTATTGTCCGGTCTTAAACTTTGCCCTTCCATCTATTCACCTTGAAGACAGCAAAAGGCTGATTACTATGGAATTTCAACAACCATCCTATTTTGGATGGTCCTATTACACAACCTAAGAAGACAATTCGAGAAATACGTTAAACGAACTTGTGGTCTCCAGATGTCACATGAAGTTCATATGTGTTTGCAAATCTGATGTGGTACTGTTTGGCCTGTAGCAGTAAGCCCTCTGCAACACCACCCTATTTTATTGCGTAATATATTCTTAGCACATCTGAAACCACCAGCACGCGTGGTTGTAGTTTTAATAGGAGCTCCTTTAAAAATTTGCATTCAATCGCTTTCTTATTAACATCAGCCGTATACTGCCACGACTTGCCAACTGTGTGCCTTTCAACACGATTGCCACATTTATTTGAGCGTCCGAAAAATCGCAAAGCGAACTCTTTCTCTCCTTTCGTGCTAACACTGTGTAGCTTTCATTTTGTAGTCAAATTACTCTTTTAAGTAAAAGGATATCGTAGTACTCTTGTTGTATCATAACGTACGTTTTACTCTTAAATGAGCGTAAACTGCAGTGATAAGCAGTCCATGCAGGTGCATAAGCAGACAGCCAAAGTAGAACCTGCTGTATTATGTGACAACTGAGCGTGAACAACAATTTAAGAAAAGACTATTCATGGACTATTTGCAAGTAAAAAATAAGAAGGAATGGAACAAACATGCATTTGGACCTCAGTGGATGTTATAAAGCTTTCAAATGCAAAAGGCTGATAACTTCTAATGGTCGCTAGCCGGTTCCGGTATAGGAAGAAAACGTTGGTTTTTTATGGTAGGCAGGAAACCTAACGTAGATTGTAATTTATTTATTTATTTATTTATTGCCAGTTTACAGGCAAGTTCAAAAGATATATACAGTAGAGGATTGAGCTGAGAGTGAAAAAACTCCCAATCGCTCTTTCAAGGGTTTTCAGGTGAAAAAACTGCAGCTCATTGCATGATAAAACTTCGGGACGGGTAAGGGTGTACACAGGTGTATGGTTTTGTCCTACCCCCACAGTTTTATTGATCGGTATTCTGCACCAGCCAAAGTTATAACGGCGAACGTTTGCTCACTGTCGACTGAAGAATTAGCCGAGTACGGACTGCAGAGCCAGCAATATTGCTTTCAGTATGAAGACTGGCACAGTATTCAAAGTCCGAGGACGCAATCAGGACGGAAGCGAGTTTCCACCAAGTCAGCACTCAAAATACGTGAAAGGTGTTTTGAATGTATAAAATGTGTGTTTGCTCTCTTAAACAAAGTATAGATTTTCTTTAATTTTGATACTTCTGGGTAGCTTATTCCAGATTGTTGTAGCGTTTACTGAAAAAAGTGATGGTATTTAACTGTGTGTGCCAGAGAAAGAAATAAAAAACATATCGATGGCTGGTCACCGAGTGTGGTTGAGCTGCCTCAGAGTAGTAAAGGGGTTACAGGTACGACTTATTCTTGTTTTAAATAATAGAAAAAGTCCCTTCTGTAGTCTGCGAAACCACAACGGGTCGAGGTTAGTAAGCTCACCGATTTTGGTAGGACAGGTTATGTTGTTCTGAAGAGAAAACCTTTTTGGTAATACATTCTATTAGCTTCGCATTACAATAAAAAAGAACAAATGAGATAAGTAGCATGATTTGTATGCGTATCTTGTTCATACTTTCACTTACCGCTTACTTGAAGTGGGGGTAGGTGTGGGCATGCAGAGGCATTGATTCGAATCCTGGAACTTAACGGCATACGTAAGATGATTCAAAGAAAATGGGTTTACTTGATAGATGTTGTGCTGTTTTTCGATTGCACTCCATACCGTTCCTTTGAACTATAAAACCGTTTCCTTGCCTTTCATCATACTGTCCTAATAGTGCAGGTACTTAAACGGGTTTGTTGTCCAATATTATCTGTATGAGACAAAAACACAGAAATTCAACCAATTTTTGAGGGCAGGACATAATGGAGAGGAAGTAAAGAAGGCTTACCTTTGGATCCACTAGCCTTGAGAAGTTATTGTTAATTAACGGACCAATAAGGACAGTCGGTCAATCTCGAATGAAGGTTGACTCATTTTGAACACCGTTAACCACAGTTGCTTGATCTGAAAGCGATCGACAGTTCGACTGCGCAATTCGATTATTTTCACCATGTGCTCTGACATGCTAAAACCAAGTGTTGTGCCTTACGCGTAACTTTGTTCTTAGTGATAGAAGACTTACTTTGTATTTGTCGCACGCTGTTTCCTTATCCACCTGTGCCAGATGTCAAGCAAAATTCAAGAAAACTGGTCGCTTGATAAGACGCAGGTGAGTGTTGTGACGTGAGTCTGACCTACACGTGCCCTTTCATCTCCCCACATTTTCCGTATTGGTTCTTGGAGCGCAACCCAAATAATTTCTGTGGTGCCCTGCTATGGTCCCCGTAATGATCGAGCGTATATCGCACGTGGCTCGATTACGGGGGTATTGAAAATGATCAAATTGATGTACACATACCCCCTCGTTTGCTAACTTGTTCTCATTTTTTAACTTATAAATGAAGTTTTCATGGGCTTTGACCGCGTACAATGTCAACTGCAGAGATGAGAACTTCTCATTGTCGAGGGTGGTGTTCCTCTTCAGTGTACTGGTATCATCCGTCAGTCGCCTGCACCTGAGGCATATTGTTGTTGAAAGCAAGCAATTTCCGGCTAAGGGGTTCAGTTCAGTTATATTAAGGGAAATATAGGCGAAGCCTTTGAGCTCCCTTATTGCCTTAAATGACTGCAAATTAAAAAAGGCTGACATATGACAGTTTGACAGTCGATTTCAACGAGGTCTACGGTATGCTCAACACCAGGTGGTGCGGGGCTGGTGACTTGCGCGTGAATTAGTTTTGAGTGAAAGTATTCTTGCGCTGCAGCTTCTGCATTCTCTCCTCCTCCCCCACCTGAACCCCGTGTCAAGACAGAGTCAAGAAGACCAGAGATGGGAGAGCGCGCAGGTGGCTGGCGCGGCCGGAGCCACCCATGGGTGTACCACCACACCTGATTCGGATCACACGGAGTAGGAGTGCTATTAAGGCCACATTAAGGCAGCAACCTCTTATCTGTGAAGGTTGCCCTATGATTGAATGTTCCTCCATCAAGGACTTGGGCTTAAGCTACACCAATAAATTAGATCTTTCGCCTCATACCTCGTGCGGCTTTATTTATGATATTTTCTACCTTCCTGAAATTAAATTAAGATTTACTCGTATTTTTGTACTTCCCATTCTTGAATTTTGCTGTCCTTACTTCGGTTTAATGAACGAATCTAGCCGTTCAAAAATTGAAAATGTCCAAAGATATTTCACAAAAAAACTCCTATTACCGACTCTTTCAACTACTTCCTACTCAACAAGATGCCAGATAACGAAGCTAAAATTGTTTTGGGTCAGGAGATTTGAAGCAGGCTTTTGTCTCCTTTTCCGACTAAATAATAGTTCAACTCTCCCCAAGCTTTCTATCATTACCCCTGTTAGTCTTCCTTATAACCTAAGAAATTATGCACTAATTATACCTCCCCCTGCATCCTCCACGTGGAAACGCTCTCTCTTCTTTGCTTCTACGTATAGTTTTCTTTGGAATAACTTGCCAATTGAAATAAGTCGTTAACTAGTCTATCTGCATTCAAGCGAAGACTGTACATTTATCTTAACACTTATTCTATTAACCTTTTATTTTCCTCATCTTTCCCAGTAGCTTTCCCCATGACTCGGAGAAAGGACCATCGGGAATTTAAGTGACACTCTTGAAACTATATTTTCACTAACTCGAGTCGCATATGAACGATGATGTCTCCTTGTATCACCAGTCATCCAAACGATGACGTCATTCGGACGTACACATTCCGTGGTCCACAGTCTAAAATGCTACCGCTTCTTTGGATACTAACCATCATCAGAATTCAATTCTGGATCCTATGATGCTGAGGACTTAAGTTCATTGACGCATTTTCGTGAGATTCTGTTTCATATGCCTAAGTGATTAAGAACGAATCACCTCGACGTTTCATTATCTCATTCTGAAATGCTACTGCAGTATTACCCTATTCTACCACCTGAGTATTTTTTCCTAAGCATGTTTTTTCTCCTACCTTCTATTCGAAAATGAAGGCCTATTGAACTCTGCCTCTTTTTTCATGGTAGGAGTTTTTTTCACTGCCAATTTTTTCTAGTTCACCATTACTTTTAAAACATCGCTAACTGTTGACATAAAAGGACAAGTTATGTATTTGTACATTTTATTTGCACACATTGTCATAACTTTATTTCGTTACTCATGTTTGCTTAGACAGTGCCTTGCCGGTGCTAACCAAATATAAATTCTAAATTCTAAGAAGGAGCCATTGCAGCCTCACTTGCAGTCCACCAGTCACCCACTCTACACAAAACACGCATTGGGCTAACCACTCGGTCAAATTTATCCCGTCAGTTGGCAACCTTCCAAGCCACGGCTTTTAGAGCACCATGATAATTTCAAGCGCGTCAGATTGTTTATAGTGAGGAAAATGTGCTGAGCTGTTGACCACACTCCCCCACCCCCACAGTCAAACCACCATCCAAGCCAGTCAGTTGTCTGATGTGGGAGAGGGCGCATTGGCTGATGGGTCGGCGTACCCGTCTTCGCGCGCCACATTACGACCTGACCCCCATACTGCATACACCAGGATTCACATAATCAGGGGATATGGAGGAGACATCACCGTCTGAATCCCAGTCCACTGGTCAGTTTCTTGACACACACTGCACATACACTCGGCCGATGGCGTGGTCTGGTGTAAGCGTCAGATTGGCAGCCTTCCAAGCCACGGTTTATAGGAAACCATGATTTTATCAGGTACTTTATGATGATTGTGAGTGTGTTGTCTATGTATTGGTGAAGATGGTGTACGCTGATGTGGCTTAGCCTCCGGTGGTTTACCACAGGTGGTCATGGAGGCGTATGTGTCCTAATAGGCCCATGTGGTGTATAAATGTGCGGGAGCAATGTGGGCAGTGGAGGCAGGCGTGGCGACGGTTTTTCGGAGCCACAGGCAGTGGTTCACTAGCCTCCGTGCGATGGATTCGCAGGTGACTGACCAGACCGATGCGTGATTTGAAGTTGCGGGCGCATTGTGGGCATGAAAAATCGGTAGAGGCTAGGGGGATGTCAGTCATGTTAGTGGGAGTGGCAGTGCCGGTAAGAATGGCAGGAGTGGAGGGTTTGCATTGTGTATCGTTGTTGTCAGAATTTCTGTGATTTCCGCTGTTATGGATACGCATGTGACCGAATAGGCCCATGCGATGAGTGAATGCTCGAGGACAGTGAGGACAGTGGAGACTTAGTTGGACGCTTAGTTAGCTAGAGCGTTAACGGTTCTAAAACCTTTCCTGTGCTGGCGGGATGCAAATTCCACCAAGGTAACCGATTTTTTCGCAAAGGTGTTGAAAAAATTACAAAAATCTCTTACAATCATCTAAAAAAATTGTGCTTTGAGTTTATTTGGTGGATTCTAGATTGAACACTTAGGAAATCCTTCTTGGGCAGTCAGCTTACTGCTACATATTTGGTTATTTCCATACGTTGCTGTTGGCTGGACTGCAATCTTTACCCCAGGGTGATAAAACTCGCCGCTTACGAGGGGGCTTCCTAGCACATTTGGCTAGAGCGTTGGTTGTACTGAAGCCATCCCGTTGCTTGCCTTGGTGTAAATCTCACAAAGGATGAAAATGTTTTCACTAGTGGGTTAAAGGAATGGTCCAAATCTTTCAAAATCCTCTGCTTATTAATTTAGCCTGCTAATCACCTGGTGGATTTTAGATTAATTGCCTAGGAAAAAATTCTTGGGAAGTCAGCTTACCTTAAGTATCTATTATCGGGTACGTATAAGGTAGAGGAGATTAAGCACCCTGCGATAGCAGTTTATGTTTTATGACGCATGACTGGTTCGAAAGTTAATCAGAAAGAGTTGGAAGCCCAGTTTGAGAATGTCTACAACCAATTTAATGAATTCAAACCCATCTTCCCAGATTTAATCCAATGCGTTAAATCAACACTGATTAATGTAGTAATCAGTTCCTGATCAAGAATCGAACAAATCGAGAATTACTGAAAAAAGCACGTTGCTAAGTTAAAACAGCTTCGAGAGGACAAAGACCCCTTTATTACTCGACCGGACAAAGGAACAGGTGAAGTTCTAATGAAAAGATTAAACTACGTAACTAAGATGCCGTCTATCTTATCAGACCAGAAAAAAATCAAGAAAAAGGAGAAAGAAAAGGACTGCACGGATGAAGTAGAGGCACAGCTGACCGATTGCTTAAAAAGACTCCCTGTAGATGGTGGCATATATGACCGTTATCTCAAACACCTCAGACCAGTAGGCACACACATCCCACGGTTTTATGGTCTACCGAAGATCCACAAGGAGGGCCTGCCAGTCTCTCCAATTTTAGACATGCACAACTCGCCGTATCATTTAATAGCACAATGTTTAGCGGAAAAATGCAAACTTTTACAGCGTCAGCTGCGCCACGTGGCTATCGGGATACACACGAATTTATTGACGACATTAAAGCCATAAACTTAAACGGCATGATGATGCTCGCTTAAGACAGATCATCACTTTTAACAAACGTGTAGATCACTGAGACAGTCGATTACATCTGCGAATTCCTTTTGACAAATCAACAAGAAATAAGAAAACTGACGAATGAAATAAAAGAATTATTAATAAGATGCACATTAAACGTGCAGTTCCTTGTTGAAAACCAACTGTACAGACAAATAGATGGCATGGCTATGGGTTCGCCTCTTGGACATCTCTTAGCTGATGTCTTCATGGGTGACATGAAGAAATCTTAGCTAAGCGATCAGATAAGTAAACTAAGACACTACGGTCGCTACGTTGACGACATCTTTGAGATTGCCACAGCAGAAACCAATGTAGATGCTTTCTTATGTGCTGTTAATGAAGCACATTCGTCCATTACGTTCACTTTGAAGGCAGAAACGGAGGGTTTTCTTCCTTTCTAAGACATTGTCCTAAGCCAAAGGTCTGACGTTAGTGTCCGCTGTAGCGTTCATCGAAAGAAAACCTGGTTTGGACCATATACAATGTTCAGGAGTTTCGTTCCCAACCAATGGAAATGCCCGTTGTTTGGATCAAACGGCTTGAACAATTTGTTCGGCGGACCTAATCGAAGAAGAGTTACGAAAGATTCAGAACCTACTTCGCGTGAATGGCTATCCAGATAGATTTATTACGAAGAATATGGTCATAAGACAACAAAAACCCACTACAATTACTGCAGAAAAGAAAACCCTTTTTATCAAAGACCCCTTTTAAGGAGATGTGGCAATTGAATTTCTGAACAGACGCCTTGACTAAGCCGTTGCACGAACATTACCTGCACCACCACCACCGCCAGCAATTGGAATGCTTTGGTACAGTCAAAGCTATAGCTCCAAGGCGGGTTATTTGTACCAAGCGTAAGTAAACTCACGGTTCCCTGTGCGGCTTTGTGCTTGCGAGGGTGCGAATCCCACTAAGGCCGCCGAGTTTTTCTTAAGTGCGTCGTAGAAATTACAAAAATCTGTTACAATCATTTGAAAAAAATGTTGCCTTGAGTTTATTTGGTGGATTCTAGATTGAATACTTAGGAAACCCTGCTTTGGCAGTCAGCTTACTGCTACATATTTGGTAATTTCCATTCGTTGCTGTTGGCTGATCGGGAATCTTCCCCAGAGTGTGATAAATCTCACTGCTTCCGGTTGGGCTTCCTAGCACAGTTGGCCAAAGCGTTGGTTGTACTGAAGCCATCCCCTTGCTTGCTTGGGTGAAAATCTCACCGAGGCTGAAAAGGTTTTCACTAGTGGGTCAAAGGAATTTTAAAAATCTTTCAAAATCCACTGCTTATTAATTGAGCCCTGCTTATCACCTGGTGGATGATAGATTGATTACTTAGGAAAGAATCCTTGGGCAGTCAGCTTATTTCCTCAGTAATGTATGATTCACTGCATTACATTGGGTCGGGTGGGTAAATTGAGCTGAGTGTGATTTAACTCAAAACTCTTGGTTGGGCATCGTAGCTAAGTTGGCTAGAGCGTAGTCTTTACTGAAGCACGCATGTTTATGTCATCCTTTAAATTTAAAAATGCCACATTATGGAAAACACCTTCTAATCATGAATGTTTTCTGATGAAATATGTTGTTTTCAATGTATGAACAATCCCACCTAGCCCAGAAATCAAGGGCAGTTTTCCGTTTGGGCTAAGTAGAATAGCCACCGAAATGATTCCAATGTCTTATGCCGATATAGCCTACCACACAGGTCCAGAAACTAACGTTATGGTGCCGTCGCAAGAAACGTTCTTGAACATTCAGGAATTGGTCAGTTTCCTTCCGTTAACTCGAAAACCGCCAAAGATTGTTACACGCGCCCTCCAATTGAGTAACTAAAAAAGAGAACTTATAATGTAGAGGAGATAAAGCACATAGGGATACCATTATTTGTTGAATGACGCAACATCGTCTAAGAAAGCTACTATAAGTGTTGCTCCAATGATATTAGGCGTATCAGGGTTGAAGTGGTACTAGTTAGGGGAGGCACTTCACAGATAGCATTTGGTCGCTCCATTTTCTCGTACATGTGGTTAATGCTCCTGTGGCCACCTCTAACTGGTACCCAATTCTCACCTGTGGCTCCTCGAAGTTTGGTTCTTCCCAGCGGTCACACCCCGGGCAACCGCCATATAATGGACAAAGGGTTATCTCCCAGGTCAATTAAGGGCATCGGACGAAACAGTACTTATGGCTGTACTGGTCAAACTTCCACTTTAAATTTTCAACGCATGGGGACATTATTTTGTCCGCAGGCAGAGCATTCCAGGCCTTAATCACTCTGTTTGATATGAAGAACCTTCTTGTGTCGAGTCTTGCACCTATCAAACGACGTTTACTAGGATGTCCTCGCAAAGTAGTGGTAGTGGCCAGCTCAAAGAAGTTGCCAGATGTAAGGCAACAATCCTGACCCCGCAGCATGCGAAAAGCTTGTTTTAGGTCACCGCGTAACTGTCTTTAGTCCAGAGGAAACATATCAAGTTTGGACAAAAGTGTCTCGTAAGGCAGGCAGCTTTGACCTTGAACAAGCTTGGTTGCACGTCCTTGGACCTTCTCAAGGGTGTTTTGGTCTTTATCAGACCATGGTCTCCAGGTTTGTATAGCGAATTCCAATTATGGTCGCATGAACATCCCGAAGACCTTATAAAAGCACTCTTTGTTGAACTTTGCAAACGCTCATTTAATTAGATACAAGCTTGACATGGCAGAGTTTGCTACTTTTGAGCAATGAAACGATGGCTTCAATGAGGATGTAATCCATGCTCCTAGATTCGTCTGAGCCTCTCCCTCTGGTAGCAGTATGTCGTCGAGATACTTAATTATCTGGTGCCTGGAGCTGCTTCTGCCGAATTGCAGAATATTTTACTTGGTAGCATTGAATGGCAGAAGCCAGTTGTGCGACCATTCCTTGATTCGATGAAAGTACTCCTGTAGAATTGCTTCATCACCTTTGTTGTGGATGACCTTCTTAAGCTTTATATCGTCAGCAAACATGGCGGTGTCACAGTTTAACCCAGTTACGCAGTCATTAATGTATATAAGGAAGACGATAGGGCCAAGGACGGAGCCGTGAGGAACCCCACTCACAACCGCCACCTCCGTCGATTGTTGATCACCAAGACGGACAATCTGAGATCGCCCAATCAAGAAGTTTTCGATCCACTTCAAAAGCTTGCCCCTTACCCCAATGCGGTTGAGTTTGTATAAGAGACGTTGGTGAGGCACGCTATCAAAGGCCTTCTTGAAGTCTTTGTAGACTGCGTGCACATCATTTCCTTCATCGACCGCTCGGGTCCATCGTTCCAGACAGTAAAGCAAACTAATTAAACAGGACCTTCTTCTGCAGAATACGTGCTGCGCATCAGAGAGAAGATGATGCCTCTCCAGAAACTACATTAGTTCACGTTTGGTGATTCGCTCCATAATCTTGCAACATATGGAGGTGAGACTTACCGGCCTGCAGTTATTTGCGGAAGCCTGGCTGCCACTTTAATATATCGAAGAAATCTACGCGGTCTTCCAATCGGGTGGAAATCTGCCTGCAGCGAGGGAGGCTTGGAAGAGTAGACACAAAGGTTCTGCTAACTCTTCGGCTAAATCCTTCAAAAACTTTGCCGGTATTACATCAGGACCTGGCGATTTGGTTTCGTCCTGCGGCAAACAGGACAGATGTCCCCTGATGTCGTTCCGGATGGAGAAGGCAACACCAGAGGAAGGTGTAGCCGGCACCCACCTCCTCCAGCTGACCCTGCTCAGAGAATCGGGTCTCGCTGAGAGCAGCAATGTCCACCTTGTAGCGCGCCAGTTCCCGAGTGACTTGCGCTGTCCTCCGTTCATGCCGTTTGCTCCAAGGATTGTCTAAAAGGAAACGAACATTTCAGGCTGCTATTGTGAGTGGACTCACCCGAGCAGCCTGGAGGGTATGGCAAGGGGGATTGGGACGGGGGGTATTGTGGTTTGTTTGAGTTTTAAGACCACGTATTTTGTGATCTGCGAACGGCGGCCGGCTGCAGAAGACGTAATAACCAGCATTTGTTTAGGGCACCTTTTCAAGCCCCTTCTTTAACGAGGAGGCAAGCAGTGCTTTCCCTAAATAGGGCTGCTCGGACATCCTAGACGGCTGCCGAACTCCACTATGGGTCACGGTTTTGTTTTAGAGGGAGAACGACCCGAGTTAGCCTGGGACGCCTACGGAGTCGCTGCCGCCCCACCGTAGGACTTTTTGAGAGGGAGGAGTTAGAAAGTTCGAGAGTCAGACATGCCGGGTGTGGAGGTGCACACAACACCGGAGACCATCACCTGGTTTAGCTCGCAGCTTGTGAGAGTTGACCGCTGGGAAGAACCCAACTTCGAGGACCCACAGGTGAGCCTTGGGTACCAGATAGATGCGGCCATAGGAGCATTCACCACCTGTAAGAGACAAATGGAGCGACCAAATGCTATCTGTGTGGTGCTACCCCTAAGTAGTACCACTATACCCACGCGACAACCTGGCAAACGCGACCCCCAGCATTGCCATGGCTATGCTTATTTCTTCTAAATTTTGAAAAGCATTTCATTTTTTAAAGTGACTACATTTACATAAGAATGCACTGATTTTATCTAGATATGTGCTTATGCACCTAGAAAATAACAGAAGACCACATGTATCAGAAGATATTAATGTTTCTAAGTGAACTGATAATATTCGTTGGGTAAAACGTCACTTGTAAGCCAGTGAACTTTTACTAAGTCTGTGGTAAATGCTGCAGTTGTTTCATCCGGTGAACGCTTGTGACACAATGATACCTTATTTTGGGTCCCTTACATGCATGATTTAGCTCCAAGTTATGTCGTTTAGACTTTTTTTATGTTAATTGAGGCCGCACCAGAGATTTTAGCCGATTATTGCTTCCCGTTTCACGAGGAGGCTTAAAAATGCACTAAAACCGTTATATATCGTTTATCATGATCATTTGGTATTAAGGGTATTAATCTTACAACATTCTGTGAGCTTAAAAAGTAAAAGACCCTCGCGTTATCAGCGAAATCACCAAGGATCCATGTTTGGCAGCCCCCAATTTTTTTGGTTCTTCAAATTACGGTACTCAGAGGAGTAGGATATTGGTAAAAATCCACGACGAATTCTATTTTGCTTTGTTGACCAGCGCGCAGAAGTCTTACAAGAAACGAGCAGTATTCGAGGCCGGGCCTTACAGACAGATTATAAAGATGGGTTCTTCTATCGTCTGTATTAAATTTCAACACAGAGAATCCGAGCGTTTTTCTCTGAAAAATAAAGACCACTGACACGTGATATGCTCACATCGTTAATAATTCCGAAATCATTTATATCTTAAGTTTAATGTATCAAAGTGCGTGATCGTACACATAAGCACCGGTCGAAAAGTATCTCTGAGACACCAGTACTTTATTCATGGCACTGCATTGAAAGAGGTAGAAACAAACAAAGATCTGGGCATGTGGATAACTGCGAATTTGATGCCCTCAGAACACTGTAAGAAAGCAGTCCAGAAGGCAACATGTACACTACATTGGATCAGACGTGTGTTTAAAATATTCCCCCCTGATCTTATCGGAAAAGTCTATGGCGTCTTTGTGAAACCGCATTTAGATAACGGAATACCAGCCTGGATACCATGGATGAAGAAAGATGTTCACCTCCTCGAAAAGGTGCAACGGAGAGCAACGAAGATGGTTGACGGTCTTAAGACTTTACCGTACCAAGACAGATTGAAAAAGCTTGACTTATTTCCTCTTTCCTACAGGCACTTACGGTGTAGCCTCCTGTGGACATTCCGGATTATCCGGGGCCATGATTCCTCTCTGAGATCGGAGGATTTCTCTGACTTTGCCTGCACAACTCATCTGCGTGGTCATCCTTACAAGGTTAATAACGAACGCACGCGATTGAACCTCAGAAAGTTTTGTTTCAGCCAACGAGTGGTATGACCTTGGAACTCGTTACCAAGCGAGACGGTTACCTCTGACAGCATTACTGATTTTAAAAGAAGGCTTGATGGCATTATATTTGACAAAAGACGACGTTCACAACATGAATACTTAAAACCAGCCTTTTTAAATCTTTCGGATCTAATTTTGTTCCACAACGTTTCGCCTATGGCTGTGAAAACGCATTTGATGTTATGTTATGCTTTGACTCAATTATTTTTAAATGTACACCATTTTTTATATTGACTGTACACATACAATGATAACTTGACATTAATAGGGTCATCAAGGGCAATGCCTGTAACCCTTCAAAAATATATAAATATTGTGACTGTCCTTGGTTTGTTGAAGTTGATGATCGTAACCAACAACCATTAGTGATCATTTTTACCAAAAGATGGAAAAGCGCCATGTGCAACACCATCGTGCAAGGGCCTGAAGATAGGAGTCGGCCATTTTGTATGAATGCGTAACGTTCACTTACACGCATGCGTTAACTGCCTGCCCTTCGGAAGTACATATCGCACATAATTGACAAAAAAGCAAAAAAATAACGGGGGGCAAAGTAAACTTATAGGAATAAATGCACCTCTCGCGCATATTTGTCTGGAGATAATATTGGAAATCTTTAATTGATTTATTTCACCTTTAATCGGAGCACTATTTGGAAGCAGTTTTTGCGTGAGGAGAAGGTATATCCTACTGCAATATGAGAACATTCCGTTCCGTCAACGGCGTCAGTGGGCAATCATTTACCGGAATCAGAACTGCTTAAACTAAGGCCGGATTATTTTACGTGTAGGAACCTTATGCGGGTTTTTAAATAGAAGGTATAGAACTCTAACAAGTGGTGAGAGGGAAGCGCTTGTTGGCGGCATTGCGGGAATTCTGCTTGAAGTCAAAATTGTCCCTGACTACAAGTAGGTAGTTGTTTCAGGTGATGTGGCACTACCAAGGAAACAAGGACGCTAATGCAAAGGCCCAGAGCATGCATAAACAAGCCGATATACGGAGGCAACCATGTTGATTCAAGTTTTAACATGGCCTGCTCGATGAATTGCACATTCACTCAGCCACGAGCACTCCGAAATGCGCGTTCAAATACGTATCGGTGGATTAAACATTTTAAAGAGTCGGCACAATCTATATATGGCCCAACATTGCTCGTGCTAACCTTTCAGATTTCGGGCAAATCGGAACCGCATGACATCTCCACCAAAATATGGGGGTCTGCGAGATGAAAAGGCATTCAGGTTTCGAAGTCAGGATTGTATCACAGGAGCGTTTCTCGGGCGTACCTACGTGCCAGCCAACTAACCTGAAATTGCTATGGGTTCGGAAACTGGAAGCTAAAGTCTGCCTCCTTTTCCGCCTTAATAATAGATAACATATTCCCCGAATTCCAGCAGCTACCCCTGTTTCTCTTCCGTACAACCTACGCAATTCTTCACTGATTATAGATCCTCCTGTTTACCCCCACTTCCAAGCGCTCTCTGTTCTTTGCTACCAGGTATTGCTTTCTTTGGAAAAACCTGCCAATCTATACAGGGTTATCAAATAACCTGTCTACTTTTAAACGAAGACTGCATATTTATTTTAACACTAATTTGACTTACCATTCATTTTCCTTATCCTAGTCGAGCAGCTTTCTCCACGACATTAAGAAAGGACCATCGGCAATTTAGAATACCGTCTCCAAATTATGTCCTCAACGTATCGTCTTCCCATGAACTAAGAGGTCTTCATTACCCATCTCTCGATAACAGGATCGTCAAACAATTGGGTCGTATTTGCTTGCTCATTTTAAAACACCTCCGCTTCGTTTGCTGATAGCCATCATCAGAATTCCAATCTGACTACTGAGATGTGCAGGCCTTAGATTTGTCGTTGATTTTTATGCTAAATAGCACTCCTGAGCACATTACATTGAATTCTTCTTATTTAATTGCCAGATCTCCGATTATCCATTCGAACTGTGCTCAGAAGCAACCTATCATGTTGCTACATATTCCTTGCGGAGCAATTTTGTTTCTCCTGCACCTTCGAAGCCCTTTTACATCCCCTCTTGAGTTCAAACATCATTTGGAGCTATTGACGACCCCAATGGTTCCCTCGGTCTTCAAAGTTCTCATCTTTTTGACCCTTTGCAAACTGCTACAACCTCGTCCTCCATCACATATACCGCGCCTTAAGGCGCTAGTGCTTGTGGCCCTAACCTTCTCCCCGATGTCGGCCCCTACATGGACGGTTGAAGATCGTGTCGAGTTCCTCTGTCGGTGGTTTCAGAAATCAGCAATGAGAGTATTAGGGTCGCTTCTCTGGCATTTCGACTATTTAGTTCGCGATCTCTAAGGTCCTTTCTTCGTTCGACCCTAGGCATACTGATTATGCCTGCGATGGTTTCCCTTGTCTAGCATCCTCGACGTTTACGACTATAGCTAATCGATGTGCTTTGTGATCACCCCTGTGATGGTGAAAAGAAGCCCTAGGCGTTACATAATTTCTCCCAGGATGAGGAGCGTGTTTAACCCTCATATGCTGTCATGAGCATTTCGGTCCTACTGCACGCGTATATTTTCCCCGCGAGTGACATTTTTTTACTTAAAAACCCATAAACTCAAAATTGCGGTGTGGCTGCACGCTAAGGGTCGCCGCCGTCGGCCGCGCTACGCACCTGCGCCCTCTCTCGAATCCGGTCTTTATGACTCTGTCATGACAACGGGCTCAGGTAGAGGAGGAGGGTAGAGTGTGTTAGCTGCAACGAATGTCTGCCATCACTTAGACTACCCCACGTGCAAGTCACCTGTCCTACACCACCCAGCTGTGGAGCATACGGTGGACATCCTTTGACTTCCACGGTCGAACTTTAATGTGTACATTCCAATGGGTAGTGTGGCGTGTACAGCCATCTTCTTACGGAACATGCTCGTCAAAATGTGCCTTGGCCCTCAATCTCGCAGGCAGCCACATAGCGGCTTGGTAGTTATGCCAAGGACAATTTTAAAATGTTCTAGGGGTCAAAAGTCAGGTGATCCACACGGTATATTTCTATTGGCTTTGCCTGGAAAATGGTATCAAATATGATTATTATTATTATATCCACCCAACGATCATAAAAACGATATAAACCAGTTTAACTGCACTTTTAAGCCTCTTTGTGAAAGGAGAAGCAATAATCGGTTAATATCCATGGTGTGAACTCAATTACCATAAAATAATTCTTAAAGACATAACTTGGATCAAAAAACATGCACGTAAAGCCACTCAGATTAAGGTATCATTGTGTCACAAGCGTTCACAGGATAAAACAACTGGAGTATTTACCACAGACTTTGTAAACGTTTAGAGGCTTCCAAGTGACCCTTTAACCAATAATTATTATGAGTTCACATAAGAATATTAATATCGTCCGATATCGGGCCCCACACTTGTGAATGATTCATATATTAGGCCCGTTGTTATCATCATCCGTAGCTGGAAACTTAATCTTAAAAAAGTACATACTTCCTTCCCCATGGCCTCTTCCGATAAATGGA
The DNA here is from genome assembly GCA_017591395.1 of Schistocephalus solidus. NCBI lineage: Eukaryota > Metazoa > Platyhelminthes > Cestoda > Diphyllobothriidea > Diphyllobothriidae > Schistocephalus > Schistocephalus solidus. Next base: position 190,854 of record WEDG01007841.1, read on the forward strand.
ATCCGAAGCACGTGTTCTCTTTTAGCAAGCAGAACGTTCCGACCGATAAAAGTTAGTTTTGGTGGAGAAAAAGCATGCAGAAAGGCAGACTAGGTGGTCAGTTGAAGGGTCATTTCAATAGCATACTCATCGTTTCTCTTCTAAATTTGAAGAACGTTTTTCTATTTTGCAGTCTGCTGTCGATTTAAACAAAATTAATACTACTATTTGCGTTAAGATTCGAGGTCCAGATATATTATCCCGTTGAAAATCACCTGGAGAAATTGTAGAAGAAGAAGAGAGAGCAAGTTCATGGACCGAGTTGCATTCGTACTGACGTCTCAGAAACTTTCTTGCCAGATTATTGGGGTTGCTGCTCCTGGTGAAATTGAATTAGTCAGTCTTGGGATTGCCTCGTATTATAGTCGTGCTGGACGCATGAACGTCGACCTGCCCGTTCGCGGCTGACTACCTCAGACCCCCTGAGATTGATTGCTGGCGGTTTCGCTCGACCATTCTCCTATTGGGGTCGACGTAGGCGTAGGCAGCTCAGCATGTATATTAGCGTCCCCCGTGTCAATCGGTGGAAAGATCAGTCGTTGCTGGTCACGTGAGTTGTTTTCCGCATTGCAGGCGCATCCGTGAGGTGGTGTTCGATGCTGCTCACGTGCCCCCTGGCCACCATCCCTCTGTTTCGTGAGAGTCGTCTCACGGTTCCGCGTGCTCGTTTGCTCTATTAGCCTGTTCGAACGGATTAAAGGCTTGTTTGAATGGGCCTGGTAGGCGGGATGAGTATATTTGTTGATATAGCACCTCTTACGTGCTGTCGATCTCCATTGGAACAAATCTATAACTCGGTTGAGGACTGACGTTCGATCACCAGTCTTGCCATTTTCTTATTGGTTTTGCCAATCGCCCTCACTCGTTCAAAGGCGAAAGCATGGTTTAGCTGCTGTATGTGATCAAAGATCAAAGGAAGCTTGTTCTTGCGGTTGAATAAAAGGTGGTGTTCTTGCAATGTTGTGTACAGGCTTTTTCCGTTTCAACTGTATACTCAACATCATAATTTTGGCATAGTTTGCTATGTACCACTGTTGATTGTTCTATGGCCGGAGGTGGGTCTTTCGGCTTCATAACTTAATGTCTGATTGTACATTCCAGTTTATGATCGATGCAACTCCGAAAAGGTTTTAGGATTCACTTAGAGGTTTGAGAACCCGAATGTTGGCTTTTCACATCTAGCTGATGAACTTCAGTTCGAGAAAGTGCTTATGACCCATCTGTTAGACCCAGTGTGTGGACTGTCTGTGCCGTACTCGAGCGCATGTATGTGTTTCCAGTCTCAGGTGGTAGTCAGGATATGCCCTTAACAGATTTTATCAATTTATTCATATTTTCTGTCGTCTCTCCTCTGTGCAATGATAACTTGACCGACTTCAGCCTGGTAATTGGCTACCTGTTCGTGACCTTTTGCAACACATGCGTAGCTTGTTTGCTTCGGGAAGCCAAAAGATCGGTGTGCGCTTTTTCCTTTTTCATTCTTTAAAAATGCTGTTGAGCTTTTTGAGAGCCAATATACGACAGTTCGACCGTCGATTTCGACGATGTCCACCGTATGCTCCACACCAGGTGGTGCATGGACGGTAACTTGCGCATGAATTAGTTTTAAGTGATAGTATACTTGCGCTTCATCTATCGCACTCTCTCCTCCTCCCCTACCTAAGCCCGGCATAAAGACAGAGTCAAAAAGACCGGAGATGGGAGATGGCGCAGGTGACTGACGCGGCCGTAGCCGCCCTGTGCGTTGCGCCACACCTGGCTCGGATCCCACAGAGTGGGAAGGCCATAAAGGCCACATTAAGAAGGATCCATTGCAGCCTGACTCTCACTCTTCCTGTCAGATACTACACACAAAACACACATTGGGCTGACCACGCGGTCCAAGTTATCCCGTCAGTTGGCAACCTTCCAAGTCACTGCTTTTAGCGCACCGGGTGAGGAAAATGTGCTGAGCTGTTTACCACACTCTCTCATCACTTCACAGTTAGACCACCATCCAAGCCAGTCAGTCATCTGATGTGGGAGAGGGTGCATTAGCTGATGGGTTGGCGTACCCGTCTTCGCGCGCCACAGCAATACCTGGCCCCCATTACGCACACACCAGGATTCAATAAATCAGGGGATATGGAGGAGCCATCGCCGTCTGACTCCCAGTCCACTGGTCAGACACTCGACGCACACACATCACATACATCACTGGTCTGGTGTGAGCGTCAGATTGGCAGCCTTCTAAGCCACGTTCTCTAGGAAACCATGATTTTATCAGGTACTTTATGATGATTGTGTGGGTGTTGTCTATGTATGAGTGCAGATGGTGTGTGTTGATGTGGCTTAGCCTCCGGTGGTTTACGGCAGGTTGTTGTGGAGGCGCATGCGTCCTAATAGGCCCATTCGGTATGTAAAGGTGCGGAGCAGTGAGGGCAGTGGAGGCGGGCGCGTCGATTGTATGTCGGAGCCTCAGGCACTGGTTCACCAGCCTCCGTGCGATGGATTCGCAGGTGACTGACCAGGCCAATGCGTGAGGTGAAGTTGCGGGCGCAGTGTGGGCAGGCGAAATTGGTAAAGGCTGGGCGGATGTCATTCATGGAAGTGGGGGTGGCAGTGGCGGTAAGAATGGCAGGAGTTGAGGATGTGCATGGTGTATCGGTGTTGTCGGCATTGCGGTGAGGTCCACTTTTATGGATGCACATGTGACCGAATAGGCTCATGCGATGAGTGAATGCGCGAGGACAGTGAGAACAGTGGAGGCGGTGATCTTTGCTGTGTGTTGGTGATCCCGGTACTGGTTCACCAGTCACTGTACGATGGATTCTCAAGTGACCGACCGGGCCGATGCGTGAGGAGAATTTGCGGTCGCATTGAGGACAGTTTAAGAGAGAATCTCTATCGCTGATGGTGATGGTGGTGGTGGCAGTGAAGGCGAAGGCGTTGATGGTTGCAGTGTTGGGGTTAACAGGCGATGAGCATTGGGATGTGGTCTATATGATGGTGGAAGCAATGGAATTGACACCAGGATTAGCGTGGGGGAGTCGGAAGGAGGGTTGGTAGAATTTGACGTAGAAGTTGGAATTGTCGGATTGTTGGTGCATTGAGTCCGAAGATGTCCAACCAGGCCGATTCACGCGCGGAAGATGCGTTGACAGCGCGGGCATGTTGACAGGGCTTGGGCATTGGCGGTTTTGGTCCGGGGTGCTGGTGACTTTCGTGCCGCTCTTTTGGCCTTGGCGGTGGCGATCCGGTTGGCCTCATAGATTGCTGAACCAGTCTTCACGGATCTTTTCCATGCTGGTCTATCCTGGGCGACGTCCTCCCAGGTCACATGGTTGATTTGCAGTTGCTTCTGTGATTTCTTCAAAGTGTCCTTGCAGCGTCCTTTTTGACCGCCCTGTCGGCGAGCACCCGTAGTAACATCGCCGTAGAAAAGTCGTTTTGGTAGTCGCTCGTCATCCATCCTCACTAGGTGGCCGCTTGTTTGCAGTTGCACATGCCTCAGCGTGGCGTGGATGCTGAGGATTTCGGTCCACCCCAGGACTTCCGTTTCCAGGACCCTGTCTTACCATCTCAGCTTCAGTATTCTGTGGAGGCAGCTGAAATGGAAGTGATTCAGCTCCCTGGCTTTGTTCAAGAAGACAGTCCAGGTCTCCGGCCCCTTAAATGAGTGTCGTCAAGACGACGGCCTTGTACATATTCAGTTTGGTTTTCAGGTGAATACCGTGGTGATTCCACACGGAGGCCTGCAGCCGACCGAAGGCCTGACTAGCTTTGGAGATCCGATGGGCAATCTCGTCATCGATTTTCTTGTTGCGTGATAGTGTGCTTTCTAGATAAGCGTAGCTTTTCACGATTTTGAGTTGAGAACGGTTGACATTGATTCGGGGATGCATTGTATTCCGCGCTGGGTGGCGGCTGGCTCATGACAACCGTTTTCGCTGTACTGATTGTTAATCCGAAATCGATGCAGCCTGCCGTGAAGTGGTTCAAACTCCATTGCATGTCCTTCTCCGTCACTTTGTCAAGGGCGCAGTCGTCCGCGAAGAGCACGTCATGGACTGTAGTCGTAGACACGCGCATTGAAGCCTGTATACGCCGACTGTTGAGAAGGTGCCCGTCAGCTCGGTAGGCGATGCGGATCCCAGGCTGCTTATCACGGTTGGCGTCAATCAGCATAGCCGAGAACATGAGACTGAACAGGGATGGAAGCCAATACGCAGCCCTGTTTCACTCCGTTGGTCACTGCGAATGCTTCGGATACCATCCCGTTGTCAGTGACGCGCGCCGTCATCCCGTCATGAAGCTGACGCACCATGTTCGTGAGCCGCTCAGGACAGCTGAATTTCTACATGAATTTCCACAGATCGTCGCGATTCACTGCGTCAAAGGCTTTCTTTAGATCCACGAAGGTAGTGTTTAGGTAAGTTCGCAACTCCTGACACTTCTCTTGTAGCTGGCGGGCGACAAAGATCATATCGGTTGTTCCGTTGAGTCGGTAGAGGCCACATTGGCTTTCCGGGAGCAGGTCCTGCTCTAGCTGATCGTTCAGACGATTAAGAAGGATACGGGTGAAGATCTTCCTGGCGATGTTGAGCAACGAGATGCCTCTGTGATTATCACAGAGTTGCCGGTTCCCCTTCCGTTTGTTGAGATGGACGATGGTCGCGTCTTTAAATCCTGAGGAACTTGACCTTGGCGCCACATCTTTTTGAAGAGTGTTGTGTGTTCTGCCATCAGCCGGGGCCCACCGTGCTTGTAGATTTCCGGTGGGATTGCGTCGGATCCCTGTGCTTTACCGCTGGAAAGCTGCTCCACGGCCTGGATGGTTTCTGGTAGGGAAGGCGGCAGATCCAGGTCATTGTTCGTGTCCACTTGAGGGAGCCGGTTAATGGCAGTATCGGAGATGGCTGATGAGCAATTAAGGACACTTCTGAAGTGCTCGACCCAGCGCTTCAGATTTTGTGATTTCTCTGTCAGCACTGTTGTGCCGTCAGAGCTGAGCAGCAGTGCGGTCCCCTTTATACACGGGCCATATATGGCCTTGACGGCTTTGAAAAAGTTTTTCATTTCATTGCGGTCCGCATACCCGTGATTTTCTCAGTCTTTCGGATCATCCAGGCATCGTGCATCTCCCAAAGCCGTTGCTGTACAAGGTGCCGGCTACTGAAGAAGGCTGCTTTGGTGGCGTCAGTACGAATGTCAATGTAGGCTTTGTGAAGTCCATTCATCTCCGCTAGTAAGTTGCTGATGTCGGCGTCATTGTCGTCCAAATAGTCCTGGTTTTGATGGCGTACGCATCCGAGGATTTCGAGGGCGGTTCAATAGATGACATTTCACAGTTGAAACCATCGTATTCCCACGGTGTCGTTTTATTATCTGGAGCACGCACGTTCTCCAGTTTCTCGGTTATTCGGTTGCTGAAATCAAAACAGTGAGCAGGAAAATTAAACAAATGAGTTATTTACTTACATGGCGGCCGCTTACCTTGGGGCCTTTGCCGGGGTTGCAGTCGGAGCCTCATCTGGGAGATGACGAGGCGGTGATCTGTCCAACCATCGGCATCGCGGATTGCCTTGGTTTACAGCACGTCCTGTCGATCTCGCCTCCGGACGAAAACATAGTCCAGCAGCTGCCAGTACCGCGACCGAGGGTGCATCCATGTGGCCTTCTCCCGCGTCGGAAGGCGGAAGAAGGTGTTGATCAGCATGAGACGGGGTTCCGTACACGTTCGCAGAAGGAGGCCGTGGGGACCCAGCACTTTCTGCCAGGCAGTGTGGTCCATCCCGATGTGAGCGTTGAAGTCACCAAAGACAATTAACTTGTCCTCTTTCGGCACATTCGCCAGCAGGGCGTGCAGGTCCTCGTAGAATTTGTCCTTCACGGCATCACAGCTGGTCATTGGGGGAGCGTAGGAGCTGAGGATGGTGGCGAACTGGTCTCCCCGAAGAGGCAGGCGAAGGCTTATCAAGAGATCATTGAAACCCTGTGGCAGACAGACCAGACTTCCCACGATGTCGTTACGGATGGGAAAGGTGACACCAGCATCGCGTCGCTCTGCATTTGGCCGGCCGCTCCAGAAGAAGGTGTAGCCGGCCCTTACCTCCTCCAGCTGACCCTGCTCAGAGAATCGGATCTCGCTGAGAACAGCAATGTCCACCTTGTAGCGCGCCATTTTCCGAGCGACTAGCGCCATCCTTCGTTCCGGCCGGGTGCTCCTAGGATTGTCTAAAAGAGAACTAACATTCCAGGCTGCTAGTAAGAGTGGAATTACCCGAGCAGCCTGGAGGGTATGGCGAGGGGGATTGGGACGGTGGGTATTGTTGTTTGTTTGAGTTTTACTACCGCGTATTTTGTGATCTGCGAACGGCGGCTGGCTGCAGAATACGTGTTAACCAGCATTTGTTTAGGGCACCTTTTCTTGCTCCCTTTATTCGCGTGGAGGCAAACAGTGCTGTCCCTAAATAGGGCTGCTCGGACATACTAGACGGCTGCAGAACTCCACTATGGGTCATGGTTTTGGTTTAGTGGGAGAACGATCCGAGTTAGCCTGTGGCGTTTACGGAGTTGATGTCGCCCCCACTGTAGGACATTTGAGAGGGGGGATGTGGAAAGTTTGAGAGTCAGACATACCGAGTGTGGAGTCACGCACACCACCGGATGACCCTCATCTGGTTTAGCCCGCTGGTTGTGAGGGTTTCCCGGGGTGTGGCCACTGGGAAGAACCCAACTTCGAGGACCCACAGGTGAGCGTTGGGTACTAGTTAGATGCGGTCACAGGAGCATTCACCACCTGTACGAGACACATGGAGCGACCAAATGCTATCTGTATGGTGCTACCCCTAACTAGTACCCCTACACCCCATGAAAGCCAATATACAGAGGCAAAAATATACCTCATTGGAGTCTTTGCATGCAAATTCTGAAGTACTGCCAAACAGGTTTCGCTATATTTCAAGGGACTGTGAACTAGCAAATCAAAGACACGCCGATTGATATCGAGCTAGACATGACATAAAAGCCAAAAAGTATTGTTATGCCCATTTGTCAGTAGAACAAATTGCAGCCCGTTGACTGATAGCGTTTCCGAACGGAGCAGTGGGTACTTTTAATCTCCTTTACTTTTCCTCAAGCCGGGATTCTACACCATACTGTCCTGTATCGGTGAACAAATATTTCCTAATGCCTGAAGAAGGTACCGACTGCAGGCAGCAGACTCAGCACCAGTGTGTCAAGATGAGACATGGTACAGGGCTCGAGAAGCAAGGAACGGAATCGGCACCCAAAATCGGAATGGAATCGGAATCGGAACGGAATCGGAACGGAATTGGCACCCAAAATCCGTAAAAAATGTTCTGAGTACAAAAGCATAGCGATTAGTCTATTTAACAAATGAAAATATTGCAGAATGTTTATTTTTGGGTAGCTTACACTACATTGCAACGGCCTTAACCGAAAATAACTGGCAATACCCAATTGTGCGTGCCAAAGGAAAAAAAAAACTAAGAGACATTGCGGTGATGGTTGCGCCTAGAATGGTCAAGCTGGTTTGGAGCCAAAAGGGCTTAAAGGTTTGACTGATAAAACGTTAAAACAGTAAAAGTGCTCTTTCTGTAGTCGGCTCAATCACAAAATACTAGGGCTTGTAAGTCATCCGTGTTATTTTTACGTGCACTTTGGGACGCATGGCTTGTTTAAAACAATCTCAATGTGATGGATTCGCTGTTACCAATGCAGGCCGATGTGCGATGTACATGATTGGTAGCATTGTGGATGGCAAAAGTACCTAGATATTGATTTGGTTTTAGTAGCGATACAGCTAGTGCTGGGGGATAAAGATATGTGGGGCCGGTTCGAAATGTCGACAATGGAATGATTTCAAATGGTGTGCATAAGTCTCGGGCCAAACATATCACTGCTTTGTCAGATTGTCCTGTGACATTGTGGGCAGGTGTATAGCTTTTGACTTATATATGCTGGGGCTCCAGGTATCTATGCATAAATGAATCGTATTATCCGCATTTCGCGAGGAGCAGCCTACAAGTGCAGATGGAGGCTTTTTTGTGGGTCAAAACAACACGTTTTCTTCGTCCTTCAGTGAGGCATAAAGAACATCGCTACCAAAACCTTAACGTTGTAAAGGATTCAGTTTTCTTCGAATCCCTTCCAAGACCAACTTCAGCGTCACTCACCTAGTCAGGCGAAAAGCTGAAAATCACCAGACAATACTAAACTATGGACAAATAGTGCTCGAAGTTTGACTCGTTAGTTTTTTCTAATTGAGCATTTTGGCTGGATGACCTTCGACAAATAAGTGACCTTTCCATTCTGTAGACTTGTTTATAACAAGTTTACACTAGAGGCTTATAGATTAATGCAGTCTATCAGAACTCTCAAGAATCTTCGGAAAACCAAACGGCTACTACCTTATCAAGCAGGTCAGAACCCCGATGTCGGTTGTGTAGATTAAACCAGGGATCTCTCGACCGGTGACCAACAACTTTATCGTTTGAACGTGATTGCCTAGCAAGCTGCCAAAAATATTATAAACTAATAAAATAGTGATCATTCGTGCTTCTGCGATTCGGCTTCTATATCTTTCTGCAAACCGTTGCTTGAACTATTTGATTTGCCACTGCTGAGCGAAACAAAACACCGATGCTCCAGCCCTAAGATCGCTGATCCCCACCAAATTGGATGCCAAAATCGAATGCAAACGTGCTAGACAATGGAGTGATGTCAAAAGATCTCACTTAAACATAACACATCGGCCTTGTGAAGTACTAATGAATCCATCCTCCAGAGACCAGCGATCTGGTACTCACAAGCCCTAAAGTACACCCGCCGTACCCCCTCTTAACCTTTTGCTTTGTCCGCGCATATTCAGTCACCTCATGGTCCTACTCGGTCACATGCACATCCATGACATCACCACAGTCTACCTCTCATGCGAGGCCCTAATAGGCCACCTCTTGGTGTTAAATCTTGGTGATTTGTGCGGAGTTCAAATTGTGTGTGGCACGCGTAGATGGGTTATTTAGCTCTGTGAGACATTTGTGTCCAACACCCTTATCAAATTATCGATTGATTAGGATATGCTACTGGTGTCTGCTGGATGAAAAAGAGGATTGAGGTCGATTGCTGGGACACCATTCTAACCACCGTTGAAAATCTGTGGGTTGACAACCTAAAATGTGAACGGATAACTTTTTTACTCCTCTCAGGACAGAAAGTTAGCTGCTGTGCTTCCGTTTAAATGTGGCCTCTTCGGCATTCGTACTAAGTTCGAGATCTAGGGTTACCCTCAGCTCATCCGTGGAAAATTTTAGTCCAATGCACACATATTAGATTCGTGTGGGATACAAACTAGTTGTTTGACTTCTTAATCGCGAAGCACGATCCCCACTTCATTCTTTTTGGCAACCTTGACACCGGGCTCAGGTGGGTGCGGTAGGAGAGAGTGCAGTAGATAGAGCGCAAGTCTACTATCATTACAAAATGACTCATGGACAAAATGTCCATCCCTACGCCCACCATGCTACGTGGACGTCTTCGAATGCTGCAGCAAGTCTTTGGGACTTCATGTCGGCTCTTTTCGAAGGCATCGGGGAATTTGTACCAAACAGAAGTTGCAAGCCCTCTTCTTCTGATTTCATTGTTCCTCACTGTTCGCAGCGAGTAAAGATATTGAGAAGGTCGTTAGAAGATTGATCCACTAGCGTTGTATCCCTGCATATAAAGATTGCGGAGGTTATCGAATTAGCCTCTAAGCTTCGCCTTGAGTGCGATCGTCAGAGGGAATTGCGAGCACTCAATGACCTTAACCCTGCGAAATCTTCCGCACCACTGTTCCGTCGACGGTCCTCTTTTAAGCATGTTAATAAAATGCTCCCATTGCTAAATTAACAAAAAAGCTTCATCGTCAATGACACTGACAAGGCGGGATGTTTATGTGCATTCTTTGCGAATGTGAACCGGTTGCGTTGTTTCATCCACGTTCACTCAGGGCTCTCAATAACATTGATTTCTCCGAGGAGTCCATTCAGGAACGAATAAGTCGTATATAAAATCTTACTCAACGTATTCCAAACACACGTTTTAAGAATACGGGAGAGTTTTCCTAATTATTTAGCCATGAATTCAGTTCAGTTCAATGTATTTGAGGAAAATAGGTTTACGCATTTGAAATCCCTATTTTTTACATAAAAGTAGCAAGAATTTTAGAAGCAAATTAAAGAAGTAACAGTTAAGTGAATGCAGGCAGATTTACGTGGTACACTGATATTGTTAAGGTTAAGTAGTCACATAGTCTTCGTGGTGCTGTAACATGTGTATGTCAAGCCGATGTTTAAATATATCCACAGACTGGGACATAACAATCGCCTCAGGTAGGTTATTCCACGGTTCCACGACACGGTTGGTGAAAAAATACTTCCTTACATCCAATCTTACTTGGGGTACACTTAGTTTGAATAAATGACCTCGAAGATTTTTCGTAGTGGCAAGTTGGAAAAATTCATCACATAGAAGGGCGCAATCCATGCCAAGCACGATACGGAAAGTTTGTATCAAGTCTCCGCGCAACTGCCTATAACTCAGAGGATAGAGCTTTAGGTTATTTAGACGAATCTCATATGGCAGTTCACCTTGACCTCTTACTAATTTTGTGGCTCGCCGCTGCACCCTTTCGAGCATGTTGTAGTCCTGTTGGGTCCACGGTCGTCAAGCTTGGATCGCATATTCAAGATATGGCCTTACAAACGTACCAAAGACTTTAGAAAAGCAGTCTTCATCGAAAACTTTAAATGCACGTTTGATAGCGTACATTATTGAATTGGCGGGTTAAGCTGCCTTGGAACATTGCGTAGAAGACTTCAGGTTGTCTTTCATCCAAACTCCAAGATCCTTCTGTGTGTGTGCTTCTCGGAGTGGCAAACCGTTCAAATAGTAATGTCGCATATCAGTGACCTGATTTCGATTTCCCAGGAAAGCCTGTTGAGCTGGCTTTGGCGTCCATGACTGGCCCTCGATCAGTTTACACTTACAACCAACGACCAGCAAAGCGCGCAAAAAGCGTAATGGCAGCCAAATCCGTCGGCTACGAGGACTAATCTTGTGTGGGATGTTGTTATATTCTACTAGGAGTTCAAAAACAGGAACATGAGCTTGCATACTTAAAAAAAGCTTTTGCAAGATAAAAATACTCGATGAAATACGGTAAAAAATATTACAGTTTAAAAAGTCAGTGACCAAAGCACCTACAGTACCAAAAACAACAACTTTTAACAACTCACAAAGTTCGGACGTGAATACCAATGAGGAGCGGATAACAGGAACACAATTCCTGAATCCTAAGGACGACAACCAAAACGAATCACAAATCACATCCTCCCATCTTTGGTGCTCTAACAAGCCCGTAGTGGCATCCCAAGGAACAAACCCGCGGCAATCTGCAATGGGGAAACACCAAAACACCACCAAATTGGATAACGTTCCGACTTCAGTCTTGACTTCTGCCGGCTTTCCCAGCAGTTCTGAAGAATCCTTAGCTGAGAGCGAAAAAACCAATGAGTGGAAAGATTAAATTGGGAAAAAACATAACGCGGCTATAAAGTTCAAAAAGATCACAATAAATCCATCTGGTCACTCAGAGGAAAATATGGTCAGCAGTGTCTTGAAAGACGCCCTGGACCGAGAGAACTGCGTTGTTATCAAGGGCCTACCTGAATCAAACGCCAACAACTCAAAGGAAAGGATATCCGCTGATCTTGCTTTGTTTCAGGACCTGCTGAACGATATACTTCATTCGGGAGAGAAGATAACCGTTCGAGCAGCCTTCAGGATAGGAAAAAAGGATATTGAACAGTCAGAAACTGTGAGACCACGGCCTATTAAAATCGTCTTGGAAAACCAGGAAGAGGCTAAGCTACTTCTCTCGAGAAAAACCAAACTTAGAAACTCTCAGTTCAGTTCAGTGCAGTTCAGTGTATTTGAGAAAAATAGGCTCACGCCTTTCAAAGGTAAAGTAGTCACATAATCTTCCTGGTGCAGCAACATATGTATGTCAAGCCGATGTTTAAATATATCCACAGACTGGGACATAACAATCGCCTCAGGTAGGTTATTCCACGGTTTCAAGACACGGTTGGTGACAAAATACTTCCTCACATCCAATCTTACTTGGGGCACACTTAGTTTGAATGGATGACCTCGGAGATTATTCGTAGTAGCAAGTTGAAAAACGTCATCAAATAGGAGGGCGCAATCCATGCCACGCACGATACGGAAGGTTTGTATCAAGTCTCCTCGCAACTGCCTATAACTCAGAGGATAGAGCTGTAGGTTATTAAGGCGAATCTCATATGGCAGTTCACCTTGACGTCTTACTAATTTTGTGGCTCATCAATGTACCCTTTCGAGCATTTTGTAGTCCTGTTGGGTCCACGGTCGCCAGGCTTGGATCGCATATTCAAGATGGGGCCTAACCAACGTACCAAAGACTTTAGGAAAAGCAATCTTCATCGAAAACTTAAAATGCCCGCTTGATAGAGTATAGCATTGAATTGGCGGATTTAGCCGCCTTGAAGCATTGCGTAGAAGGCTTCAGGTTGTCTGTCATCCAAACGCCGAGATCCTTCTGTGTATGTGTTTCTCGGAGTAGCATACCGTTTAAAAAGAAGGGTCGCATATCAGTGACCTGATTCCGACTTCCCAGACGTAGCAGGGCGCATTTGTTTGATTTGAAGGACAAGAGCCATTTGCGGGACCACTCGTCCAATCGATGGAGATTTTCTTGGAAATCGTCTCCATCGGCAGCATTGTTGATAACTTTCCAAATTTTTATATCGTCCGCAAACATAGCAAAGTCACAGTCCAATTTCTGTACACAATCATTAATAAACAAGAGAAATAGGATTGGTCCGAGAACTGAACCTTGCGGAACTCCACTCTCAATGACTGTGCGCTTTGATCGCGATCCGCCTACGCAGACCACTTGGGAACGACCGACGTGAAAATTCTTGATCCACGTAAGAAGTTTGCCTCCAATACCATACATTCTGAACTTATAAAGGAGACGCTGGTGCGGAACACTATCGAATGCCTTCTGGAAATCAATGTAGGCCACATGCACAGTGTATTTTGTATCGAGTGCTTTTGTCCAGCTTTGCATAGTATAGAGTAAGTTCGTAACACACGATCTTCCCCTACGAAAGCCATATTTTGCAGTTGATAAGAGGTTATAAGTTTCTAAATAAATCATCAAATTCTTTTTGACAAGCTTTTCCATAACCTTGCAACAGATTGAGGTCAGGATGACAGGCCTGTAGTTTGTAGCAAATGCACGACTACCGCTTTTGTGAAGCGGTGCGATGTGGGCTGTTTTCCAGTCGGTAGGAAGCATTCCCGTGTCAAACGATTTCTGGCACAGAAAGGATAGTGGTTTGGCCAGCTCTCGAGCAAGTTCGAGGAGTAACTTTGCTGGAATCTCGTCGGGGCCAGGGGATTTGCATGCGTTCAGACTTTTTAATTCTTCAAATACCACCTCTTCTCGAAAGAGCATATCCTGAATAATTGGTGCTCCCATAGTCTCGCAACTAGATGGAATAAAAACTGTTTCTCGGGTGAAAACTGACTGAAAGAACTGTGAAAAGTGTTCAGCTTTGTTTTGAATTTATGTAATCTCGAAACCATCATCGTTTCTCATTACAGGAATTGGGTTCCTGTTTCGTGTGCTTTTTCTTACATAGCTGTAGAGCAATTTGGGATTTTGAACTGCTCGCTGGAATAAATCCCTCTCATAATCCCGTCGGCTGTTGAAGATTTAGCTTTTAACCTTGTTCCTTTGCGTTTTGTATGTTTGCAAGGCTAAATTTTTTTAT